>JARJUA010000196.1:0-116507 GCA_030787035.1 Aschersonia sp. MBC 877
TGCGCCTAGTGTTGTGACAGATGCACATATCGCCAAGCACATGTAAAGTAAGCAAAGTCCTTAATTTATGCATGGTTGCCGTGACAGGTGGCTTCGATAGCTGCAGATGTCTTTTGCCGATCTGTCTTTTCGTTCTTGTCACTAGAACTGTCATTTCGATGCCTCTACGGACAAGATGACAGGCAGTGGCGTCTTCAATTTTCAGCCATCCACACGGGAAGACGTCCCCCTTTTTGCATCTTGGTACGAAGCAGCTCGATCATGTGTTCCACTCGATTGATGTCTACCTTATCTACGGAGGAAGTGTCTACTCTTGTCTGCCGAGTACCAGATCAATTCCATCCATTCTTCAACCTCCCTCCCAGCTCGCAACATCCTTCTGCACTACCTATCAGGCCCCCCGTTCTTGTAGGTGAAAGGCGCTGCTCAGGCATTGCACGCGTACTCAATCCCGCTGAGTAGAGGAGCAAGCCCGCTTGCCAGTGGTCAGCCGTCCTTGCACGTCCCGGAGCGGAACCCCTCAAAATGGTCCCCTTGCGCCGCCCGGTCTCGGCCCTTTGGGAATAATAGCCCCCGAACGTACAGACGCCCTGATTGCGGCATCAGCGCGTTGCTGTTGTACCCTTGCTGCGTCCGCTTTCACTGCCGCCCTCTGTGCGCTTTGAAACGTCGTTCGGCCCCGAAAAGGAGGCCGCCCTGCAGTCTGCGGAGACCTTTTGAGGGCCTGTGTGGCCGTCACCTTCGCGGCCAGCGGATCGGTCTGCACAGGGACGGCTACCTGAAAGATGTCACCTCTTTCGGCCGCTTCGGGACCTTGGGAAGGAAGGTCGCCGGCTGGCATCGCGTTGGAAAGGTGAGGCGTCAAGGCCAACAACGCCACTGTGACTCCGCTGAAGCATTTCATGTTGGTCCGATATCTTGATGAGGGGTGAAAGAGACGGAGGTGAAGCGCGTCAGGATGAAAAAGCAGTATCAAAGCGAGTTGAACGAGTAAAAATGCGAATAAATGGCACAGCTCAGTGAAGTTGTTGTTTTCTTGTTGTGTTTTTGTACCCTCCCCAAAAAGGACCCTACTCAGATAGATATACCCGTGGACATACTTGGTAAACTTGGACCTTATTGCGCGAATTCACGCAAGCGTTATGCCGCTCAATGGCAACGGCCAGGCGTACGCTTCAGCCCTCATCCGCCGCGAACTTTCCTGCTGCGCATAATTCTTCCATGTCTGACTCATGCGCGACCGCGTCCTTAAGCACGATGATAGTTTCAACTGAGGCAGACACACAGGAAAGGTGCACTGAATGATTGTTGATTTTACAAACACCAAAAGAACAAGAGCCGTTCGCCAAGTCGCAGACATGCACCGGAAGAGAAAATTTGGGGGCGGGGACGCGAGGGGGGTTTGAATCATTGCAATGATTGCAATGTAGCCCGACCGCATTCGTCTTGATCCTATACGAGCCGACAGACTGATCAAAGCATGACATCAGTGAGCTCTTGAAAACAGGAGTGCAATTCGCAGTTCCGACGGGCCTGACTGGCCCTGGATCACCAGTTGACAGGACGGCAGCTCGGTACGGATAACTATGCCGAGCCGAAACAAGTAGAAGGATGCTGCGAAGCAGGACGGTATGGAATAATCTGGA
Organism: Aschersonia sp. MBC 877; assembly: GCA_030787035.1. Lineage (NCBI taxonomy): Eukaryota > Fungi > Ascomycota > Sordariomycetes > Hypocreales > Clavicipitaceae > Aschersonia > Aschersonia sp. MBC 877. The sequence goes on from JARJUA010000196.1 coordinate 1,647, forward strand.
CGTTTCAGACGCGATCCCTTGAGCCGAAACAAGTAGAAGGGTGCTGCGAAACAGGACGGTATGGAATAATCTGGACGTTTCAGACGCGATCCCTTTGTCGCTTGTCCTAATACAGCGCGCAATGACGCCTAAAGGGGACTGACTAGGTAGGTAGTAGGCCGGACGCGGCTCGAATGGGAGACTCCACCTCACCGGGATGCACGGCCGGGATTAATGTACATGCCCGTGCCGATATTGCGTAACGAGGAGCCGAGAAACGGTAGGGCTCGGTGTTATTTCGAGGACGCATAAACACGTCTCACCGAAACGAAGCGTGAGGCTGTCGAACGTTGTCTCTCATTGGCGCAGACGCAACCAACCGGCCCGCATAACAGGGCCTTCACTTATGTCATATGACCCCTGATTCTGCCATGACATTTATATCCAGTGCAATCCACTTCAACTGCTGACTGTTTCAACTTTGGTGGCTTAACCAGGCTCGACTCTGTCTTTCGAAATTTGATGGGAGTGTTCATGGGCGAAGGTGATGGGGAGAGAAATCAAACTTCGTTGAAGACTTGTAAGAGCTACGGATATTTTCAAAGCATAATGTAATCTTCTTCGGTCTCTGTGGCTCTTTGTTATCTGACTTAGCTTCTACGAGGCCAGAGCCATCTGGAGATTGGAGTGAGTATATGCATTTGATATTATTGAGCAAGCTGTGGGAGATGTCGAGCGTGAACACATCCTGTTTTTAGCCTAGTCACGACATGCAACTAGATGAGAACAAGGCGGTTGTTGACAGTGGGAATTGGTTTCTTTGTGTTTGAACAATAGCAATTGAAGTTTTGAAAACTGCGAAAGACCTGTTCGCAGTTTTGTCAAGGAGTGAACAAGAGTCGTTCCAGACGCACTCTTCAACAAAAAGCAAGGTCCGCCAGGCGCTCCAGGCGCTGCGGGATCAGGAATTCTTCCACCCCCAATCAACCGTTTCCTCTGTCTATGAACGGCAACCCTGCCTTCAGTCGTCTGTCCTCTTGTTGCCGTATCCTCCTGTTGTTGAGCTGAGCCACCCTATTGCCAAAACTTTCAGGGTCCCTCGCCCGCCTGCCTTGTCCGGCCCCGGCCCGGAACTTGTCACTGGACCCGGCTGTCAATGGAAATCGGGACAGCCTGCCAGCATCTACGGGTGCTGCAGGCGCCTGAGGTCCGGGGAAGCCCGCGGGTGGTCCGGGCGCTGGGGCCCCGGAGAAACCCCCGGGTGCTTGAGGTGCTGGGGGCCCGAAGAATCCTGGGAACCCCTGTGGCAGTGCGTGAGAAGGAAGAGGAGCCAAAGCGAGCAAGAAGGCGGCAAAGCCACCGAAGAGTTTCATGATGAGTTCAAGATTGTGGTGAGGGGATAAGGTAAGATGGCAGAAGAGGTTGTAGATTCATGCGGGGGGCGGCGCTTGATGCAATAAATTAAAGTAATAGAGGGCCGCTCGCTCTACGAGAGGAAGATGGGAAGATGTGATCTCTGCTGCTTCTGATGATTTGGCATGGGCTCTTGAGACAATTTAATACTTTCTTGACAGGTCCCTTGATGAGTCTTTTGAACCGACTTGCGGTTATGGCGGCGAGTGAAACACCAGTGCCTGCCGCGCCAATGTTCGTTATGGGCTCTTGAGACACCATTATGCCACTTTCTTGATAGATCCCTTATCCCGCGTGCCCATCAAGTCGCGGCGGGACTGTGGTTGTGGCGGCGAGTGAAACATCGGTGCCTACCGCGCCGATGATTCATCTACGTGCAGCATACTCATGCAGGGGACTCCTTTGAGTCACTGGGGCCCATGACAGGGCTGTCAGGTGGGATAGGGGAAATCAACAAATTAGTTTATTTGCGCGAAGGGGTGGCGAGTTCGAGAGTGCAGAGCACGAACCTTGACATAATTCCGGCCCGTGAGTCAAGCAGCATGTCAATATCGGTGCCCCGCACGGGGTAGGTAGGCTTGGATGTCATACATTGAACATTGAAGGCTGATAGGGCTTTGTCGTGCTGAAACATGACGTACATGACTCTGTGTGTATATGCAGGATATGAATGAGAGAATAGACAGGAAACCGTGCATAAACATATGCTGCGGAGCAAAGCATTGACAGGGTGAGACACTTCCCAGCCGGACAAAGAGCAATTGATGCCAGCCCAACGTGGCGCGCACGCGTCCGAGCAGCCACACAAGACAGAATGATTTCCGTATCGTCTGGACTATGCCATACCATTTCTGGACAGAGGAACAGGAGGGAGGCGAGCTTCGGTGCTAGCTGGAGATTGTGCATGAAACAAACGTGAGCGGCTCAAACGGCCCAGATTTGTTTCGAGAACGACCTCTTAAGAAGCCAAAATGCAGGCCGGCTGAGCTGTGCGACGTGTAGTAACAAGCATAAAGTAAAATAAGTTGTCCATGTGTATCAGGTCGACGGTCTTTTGTCGGCAATAAACAGGGTTCACCGCTGCTCCAAGGTGTGCGCTGACAGCCAGAGAGGTTAAATGAACACGGGGTGCATTCTCCGCCGTGCTGCTGCTGCTGCTGCTGCTGCTGCCGGCGCAAGCTCAGCGTGCTTCATCTCGAAAAGAAAAGAGCAATAAGCATCGAGTTTATGAGTAGCTCCTCACCATCTATCTGCCTGAACCGAGGTCTGCTCAGCTTGCAGAGTCGGCCGGATGGGCCGCGCCTGATCCTAGCTGGTGTTCGTTTGTGGTAATTAATTTATTTTTTATTAACGAGGTGGTCGTGGTCGTGGTCGTGGATCTCGCTTAATTGGCCCCCGAGATGAATGGGAACTGTGGGTGCCTGGGTGCCGAGGCGCCAAGCCCGTTTCGAACCGCAACAGCAGCAAGTGCCACCATGACCTGCCTGCTGCCTGCTTCAACATCGACAAGCAGCGAGGCTCAGCTCACCAGGTGCATTCAAGAGCACGAGCGTGCGAGAATTTCAAGAGCTATCAATTGAATAGCCCCTGAGCCAAAGGTCAGGAACAATAACACAAAGAGGACATCAGAGGAAAGAAGGACTGGATGCTCGCCGCGCCTGAAGCGTGCTTAGCCCACCCCCAGCAGGGTCAAGCGTTTTGATTGGTCGTCCGCCCCATCACAGCTTGTCCTGCTTTCGGGTAGTGGGTAACAGTCGCCCGGCGCCCCTTGGAGCGCCCCAAGACAAGACATCTGCTCTCTGTGCGACGCCGCACTTCGCTGACGACGCTGCCAGACCCTCGATCCTCGAAACCTCCCGAGACAAGTCAAGAACAACGCTACCCGCCTCTCATGCATGCGCGCTCCCACCACCACCAGCAATGTGGCCGTTTTCCACCTGCGACAGCCTCGACGGCTGCGCCGCCCGAAACCCGACCGTCGTCGACTCGCGCGCCCTGCTCGCCCTGCTCCCCTTCGCCGCCTCCTTCGTCGTCGTCGACATAGTCGTCGCGAAGCACGTCTTCCCCAGACTCAGCCGCGCCCATGACCAGCACCGCGACGGCCACGACCACTACCTCCCTTCGCACGCGCCCCCGGCCCTGCGACAGGCTCATGCCGAACATGGCGCCAAGAGCTGGAGGCGACGCGGCGCCGCCTGGACCTTTGCCACTCTCGTCTCCTTGGCTGTCGTGCTGGGGATGCTCATCCTCGGCGAGATCCTCGAGGTGGTCGATCCCGTTGCCAAGAACCTGGCCCTGCACGTCACGGTCCCGTCGTTGCTTTTCCTGCTGGTCGGCCTGGTGCCCTGGTTGCAGTGTCGAGCCGTCATCGCCGGCGCGGGCTGGAGCTTCCAGACGACGTCGCGGGGCAGGACCCCTCGCGTCCCCTGGGCTCTGCAGTTTGCTCTCTTCGGAGCCTGGCTCGTCAGCTTTTGGACCATCGGCAACACGGTGCCCGACTCGGCCGCTGCTCGCGTCGAGGACCAGCGCACCAAGCCTGCCGCCGCCACCACCACCACCCTGGCCGAGACAGTGACGAGGGAGTGTCTCGAACGGGTCGGCGTCGTGGGCATATGTCTCATGGCGTTGCTGGCCGGCTTCGCCTCCGTGTCGACGCCGTGGCACACCTTTGTCGACTCGGCCACGCGCAGGAAGCGGCCCGTCACCGAGGCCGATATCAACAGGAAGCAGGCCGGCCTCGAGGCCACCAGCGAGATGCTCGCCACCAAGCGCCACCGCCTCCGCCAGCTCACCAGGAGGGCGTCCGACCACCAGGCCGCCACGGCCAACAGCTCCAGCGGCCTCGTCGGCAAGATGATGGGCACGTTTCGCGGCCTGTCTAGCGACGAGGCCGAGATACGCGCCCTGCGTGTCGACATCACCGGCCTCGAAACCATGGAGGCCAACCTCGCCTCCAACCTGTCGCTCATGCAGAACCACCGCGCGGCGCGGGCGCGGGCGTCGACGCTCTGCGGACGTATCATGCTGCTCCCGTCGCATGTCTTCGCCGTGTACTGCGTGTACCGCATCGTGGCCACGTCGGTCGCGTCGTTCCGGCGTCTGCGGTCCCCCTCGGCCACCTTCGCCAACACCGACCCCATCAACCGCTTCCTCGGCGTCATGGCCCGCCACTGGGACCCCAAGCTCGACCAGCTTGCCTGGGCCAGGACCATCAGCTTCGCCCTCAGCGGCGTCATCCTGCTGGCCAGCGCCAACAGCGTTGTCCAGACCTTCCACCTCTTCGCCAAGTGGACGCCCGGCCTGCTCCGCCACGCCCAGGCCAATCTGGCTCTCGCCGTCGGCCAGATCACCGCCACCTATGTCATCTCCGCCTCGCTCCTGCTCAGGAGCCAGCTACCCGCCAAGGCCGGCGGCGCCGTGACCGGCATGTTGCAGGGCGCGCTCAGCCCGGCCTTTGTCGACCACTGGTTCGAGACGTGGTTCCTGCTCGGGAGTGCCCTCACCGCCGTCGCTATCTGGATGGGCGGCAAGCTGTTGAGGGGCTTCGACGACGACTGGGACGACTACAGCACCGAGGAGATGGGTGCGAAGCGATCGTGACGGCCTGTACCCCCCCCCCCCCCCGTCCACAATGATTTGTACGTAGGAGGAACAGAGCAGCAGCATGAGCAGCGTATATATATGAATGACAAGAACTGTGCAAAGAATCACAATACATTGAAGACAAAGTAATGCCAAAAGAAAAAAGTCCCAAACAAAACATATAGACTCGGCCAACTTTACCAACTTGGTCCCATTTCCCTTCCCTCACCGCCTCCTCCAACACCACCTCCTCCTCCTCCATCACCTCCTCCAACACCACCTCCTCCAACACCACCTCCTCCAACACCACCTCCTCCAACACCACCTCCTCCAACACCACCTCCTCCAACACCAAATCCTCCGACACCAAATCCTCCAACACCACCTCCTCCTCCTCCATCACGCCCTCCAACACCACCTCCTCCAACACCACCTGCTCCTCCTCCTCCATCACCTCCTCCTCCATCATCACCACCACCACCACCACCACCACCACCACCACCCCCAGTCTGCAACGGAAACCTCGCCATCAAGCCCCTCACCTCCAACACCTCATCCCGCACCCGCCTATTCACAAGCTTCAGCGCCCGCCCATCCTTCCACCTTCCTGCCCTCAACTCCCCCTCCTCCGCCCACACCAGCTCCTCATGCTCCTCCAGCCCCTGCACGTCCATGACCATCGTCACCGCCTTGGCGCTTCCCACCTCCCACAACACCCCACGAGCACTCAACCCCGTCTCGCGGAGGAGGAGATCCCGCGCGCCCTCCCACAGCGTCTGTTCCGGCGGCGCATCCCCGCTCGGGATGTCCCATTTCGGGCCCCGGCGTACGAGCAGCACGCGGTCGTGCTGGAATACGAGGGCGGAGAGCCATACGGGCCCGTCGGGGCGGTATTGCCGCGCGCGGAAGGTTGATAGAGATACCGCCATGGTTTGTACGAGGGGAAAGTGGCGGATGGGGATGGCGGGCCGCATGCAGGTGCCGTGACTGCACATGGACGGGCTTATCTGGTTGCTCGTTCTGATGTGGGTGGATTGCCTGCATCAGTCGCTCGCTCGCTCTCTGGTGGGCAGGAAGCGCTGAACACGGGGGCGGCGAGTCGATGTGGAATATGCTCATGCCACATTTGTGCATGGTATGATGCGTCTCTCTCTCTCTATCTCGTGCAGGGAAAGGGAGCCGTACTGGGCGTGCAGCCTGCATACACACACACACGAGGCATTGCCCCAGAGATTACGAGATGGGGCTTTGTATGTCCATAAACGCCAGCTGGTGACGGCATCTAAAGTCGCTAAGAGGAAAGTCGACATGAGATGACAAAGAACAGGAAGCAACCAAGTAGACCCGAGCTCAGATTAAATCAACAATGATGTATAAGACGGCCCGGCGGAGATTTTGAGAGGTGGGAAAAAAATAAAAAAAAATACCAGCCCCTTCCCTCGCTCTTCCCTTCCTCAACTTGAAGAATCGCGGGGAAAAAATAATCAGCCTCCTTGCTTTTTTAAAAAGACAAGAAAAAAAAATCAAGACGCCAGAGGACGTCCCTGACGTCCTTTCTTGTTCGGCACAGTCGTCCATCCGTCATCATCAACCGGTGTGACGTCGGCCTCACCTGGCCCTTGCACAGGGGATCGCGGTGCGTTTGCCCCATTGACACGATGTCCTCCTCGTCCATCATTGCGAGGTCCTCGGGGTACGCCACGCCCGCCTCTGCTGCCTCCGAGAGATGCTCGAGTTCGTTGATCGCCGGATCTCCAGTTGACGGATTCGGTCGCTTTTGACTGTACTTGGGAGCCTTCCTTGGGCTCTCGAGGTTCTCGGCTGCGGGTGACTTCCTTTTGTTCGTCCGAGGTTGGGGGTACTTCTTGCTTTTCCACAGATTCACCGTTCTGAGGCTCCGAGGCCTCGGTGGCTGCTCCGGTCTTGATTGCTTCTTCCCTCGCTTCTTTCTTGGAGGCTTCCTCCTGAGCAGCAGCCTCCTCCTTTTCAGCGGCGGCCTGCCTGGCCAATCTCTTCTCTTCCTTTGCCTTCTCATCGGCCTCCTTCTTCTCTCGGATGGCAATCTGTCGTTTTTCTTCAATCTCCTGTTCCCGCGCAGCCGTGTTGATGGGGCGGGCCGCTCCAAAGGGGCTGGCCTTGGAATCGCTACTTGGTGTTACCGCAGCATCAGGCGCTTCGGAGACAGTTCGTTTCTGTAAGTTCAGGCGGGGCCGGGAGACGGGGGCCGCCGGGGCCGCCGGGGCTGCCGGGGCCGTTGTTGTGGGCGGAGCAGTCGCTTCGACATCGTCTTTAGGAGCGTCGGGCCGCATGTTGCTACGCCACTGGAAGTCCTTCTCGGCAGCCGTGGGCGCACGCTCGGGCTGCTGCTCACGTCGATGACGAGCACCTTCTTGTCGGCCTTCGCCCCACGAAGCAGACCCTTGGCGACTCCCACGATGAGACCCGCCGCGTTCACCGAGGCCGTCTGGTCCTTGACGAGGAGGCCTGCTGCCGTCGCGAGAACCAGGGCCACCCTCCTGAGGTGGCAGCGGGGCGAGAGGTCCCCGTCGCTCCCAATTCATCTCGCGAGGCGCACGCGATTCTGCAGCAGGGTCGCGAGGGCGGCGCTCACGGTCACGGTCACCGCCAAAGTCAGCGCCCCCGGAACGCGCACCACCTCCTCTGCCGGGTAAATCGGGCAGAGGCCCTTTGCGAGTCCAGTCACTGAGGTCGCGAGAAGAGTCAACACGCCCATCACCGCCACGAGCTAGCACGACGGTTTCGTCAGCATCGTCAATCTCGCACGAGGAACGCATCTTGTATCAGCGGGAAATAAGCCAGCACTTACGGGGATCAGCAACCTTGATCTTGATCATCCGACCCTGGAATGATTCGCCATCGAGCTCTAGAGCTTTCTTCAGAGCGTCTGGGTTGGTAAACTCGACGTATCCGAAACCCTTGGGGCGCTGCATTTCGCGATCTTCAATGATGCGAACGTTGACGATATCACAGCCTTCGAAGAACGATGTGACGGACTCGTTGGTGGCATCGTAAGACAGATTGCCGAGGTGGGCGGTGTATGGTGGCTTATCGGGAAACCTTTGAGGGACGCTTTCTCGAACGGAGTATCCTGGAAGCGCATTAGTACTTGTTGCAAAGCATTCCAATCTCGTTCGGCCCACGTGGCTCACCTCGATCCTGCCATGTCGACATGCCAGAACTGTTATTACCACCGCCATAACGAGGGCGGTCGCTGGCGGGAAGTGGTTGGGTTCCTGTAAAGAGTGCCTTAATAAATAAACAGTCGAAGATGTGCCGAAGAAGATGAAAGACTCGTCATACCGGATACTACAATAGAACCAAATTAGTCGTTTGTGCTCGAGCTTTGCCTGGAGGCCCATGACTTACCGTAAGTTTCCTCAACTTCATCAGCCCACGAACCACCTCCGAATCCTTCACTTCATTTTAGCATACAGATGAGCCAGGCATGAATAGACCGACGAGCACGCACCACCATCAGTCAGAAAGTCCCCGAGGGTCATTTTCTGCTGTTCCTTCTTCTTGGGAGCTGCCAACCGCCAAAAAAAAAAAAAACGGTCAGCAAATCTTCAGCATCAGCTGGAAGCTTTGACGGGTGGCCTACCCATGATTGCGGTTTCGAAAGATCACGCGCAGTCGAATCGACGACGAATGCGCGCGAGGAGCAGATAGCTTGAGGGCAGAAGCCGGACCGTGCAGCTCTATCCCTCTTCGAGACGAGGAAAGGAAAGTCGGGCGGGTCGATGACGGGCGAGAAAAGACCCCGTGAATCAGAGAAATGACGAGCTTATCGTCGCGGGATGGCACAGTGTTGAGACAGGATCGGAAGCTGAAAGCAGACCCCGACGAGCGATGCCGTGGTTGGGGTTGTTGCGAGGCGAAATTTCCGCAGGCGTGGAAAAAAGTGCTGCAGTTTGTGAGGGTGCGTGCCTCAATTTTTACCGGGCAGGGAGTGGGAGGCGCTAGGCCCGATGTGGGCCAGCTCGTCTGGGCGGGCGCGCATAATACAGCTGGACATGACGACGCCAGGAATAGCGGCGCTTTTTTTCCAAATTGCGCGCACAACCTTGGTGAAGTAGTTTCGACTACGGACACATGGGTTGCAGTACCAAACGCAGTGCTGTTGAGCGCGAGATCCTTCGAGGCAGTGCATGATCCCACCCACTCGGCACGAATGCTCTTGTGGCGGGAGCGCGTCAGTCATATGATCAGCGCTTTTTCAATACAATAATCCTTCGCCGCTCTCCCGCCCGACACGGGATTTGCGTGCCAATCGTTTCCAAGGGGCTTCGCAATGGAATCAAACGGTGACGATGCATCGATTCCCGATGGTCCTACACGCCGACAGCCACGTCCGGCGTTCCTCCCCCCTCAATTCGTCGACATTGTCGCTCCTTCACTCAAAGTCGGCCTCTACAGCGGTAAGATGCGATCATGTCCAGCCAAAGACCTGTCAGGTGTGTTCTGGTGTTGACGTCCCGCTCAAGGAACGGTCGGCGTTTTGGCTGGGGTTGGAGGGGCCATCGCAAGAGACTTGGGGCCTGTAGCACTCGGTTTTGCGACAGGGCGGCGCTGGTTCATGCTTGGGAGCAGTTACTGGTGTGCGTACGTCCTTGCGCCTCGATCGATCGCCTTTTGACCTCAAACTCATTTCATCAGTTACTCGCACAGTGGGATTCAGAGCACTCGGTGGTCAGGACAGAATGACGCCGTTGCAAAAAGCTGCAGTCAGCGGCATGGCCGGGTCAACAGCCGGTGCAGTGATCGGTCTTACGCGTGAGTTTCGGTCTTGTTCGAGTGAGGTTGCTCGTGCCGCGAAGCTGTATCATCTAACGAAATGGTCCACAGGAGGTCCTACGACGATATTTCCCGCAATGTTGATTCTGGGCTTAGCAGGCGTCGGTGGCCAAGTCATTGCAGACGGATCATCCTCTTTACAGCCCGAAAAGAGTAAAGCCGATGGGAAGGGCTGGTTATCGAAGCTGAGTCCATTGAAAAAAATGACTGATGAGGAATATATCGCCAGGATGAATGAGAAGATTCTGAAGGTGGAAGTGGATATCGCACTCGTCGACGACAGGATCGCTGAACTCAGGGCAGCAGATGAGAGCAGCCAAGGGAAGGGGAAAAGCTGATGGATGGCGTCGTCCGCCCGCCAGCCTTGTCGATACAACAAACGTCAAACACGACGAGAGCATGTGTTGTTGTACACTTACTCAATCAAAAGGAACACTTGAGTACGCAAAGGACAACCCGCAAGTCCGGTCTATACTGTTCATACTCCGGCAGTTGCTTCCGTGCCCGCAAGCGCTTGGACTTTGTGATGCATGGAGCGAGACCGCTTTGGTGCACTCAAAATCGTCCAGACTCATGATAACGAGCAGACATTACCGAAACTTGTTGGCGAATCACGCAACTCATGCACGCATGTGACGATCTCGCTATAAGCAGCAAGCTTTGAATTGCGAGAGAGGTGGGAGCAATGCGCATTGTTTTTTTGATGATTTTGCCCATCGCGACCGTTGGTTTCGTCAAGCTTCCTAGCCTGATCGTCCACGGTCTGGGCTGTCAAAGTCGGCGCGCCTCGGGCGGTCATCAGCCTCAATGGAGCCCGACTGCTCCGTATCCCGTACACACACTGTACGTGGCTGGTGGAGGAGCAGGATTGTTGGGTTATCGGACCAAAACGTGTTGTTGGGTGACGTGACGCTGTGGTGACGTCGCACCACACAGATAGGTTCCTGGACCTTGAATAGCGAAAATCCCGTGACCTGCCCTCCCGTATGTGGTACTTGCGCAGCTCAACGTGCTTTCGAGGTTGCATCGACTCTGAACAGCGTACCCCGTATAGAGCACTGAAAGTTCATCTGGTGAATGGTATGTCTCGAGGGCCAGCATGTGATGTTAAAGCACTAATGTACTCAAGTAGCTGGAGAGTTTTGGAATTGGTCGATAAGAACTGCATCCACATGTCACTGCTGCATGGCAATTGCCCCGATGGGTACCTACTAAATAAGTACTCAGGTACCTGACCCTCTGGAGTAAGGACCTGGGTCTGACTGGTGCGATTAAAGCCATCTACTGTATGTCGGGGTGTGGCTGAGCCGCCCTTCCGAATTCGATATGCATAAAGAATAAGTACGGCAGAAAATCGATAGCTATCACCAAGTAAGTATTTTGCCATCGCCAGTTCAATCTGGTTTTCCCAACCAATCCTTTGAACGGATGAACAAGCTTGCAGTAATTACTCAATTCCTCAGTTGCCTTCTGATCGCGGGCTTCATCGCCATCGTTGAAGCAAGCCCAAAGGTCTTTCGCGCCTAGCCTGCTACGTTTGGCCATCCTCGTCGCAGCTTCCGCATCGTGACGCTCCATCGTCTTGGCCGCTCCGACGCATCCGCAACCATCTTCCGGGGCGCCGACGGAAATCACAAAGGGCAATCCGTAATCGCCTCTCGACGAGTAATCAGCTGGCGCATGCGTATAGGCCCAGCCCTCGGCGGCCCTGCATCTGACCTCAGCATCGTTCCTCGGAACGGATCATCACATCCATCGAGTTCAATCGGTGCTCGCGCCAGCCATGACGTTCTGTTGCTGTATCGTCCAATTGTCGTACCAGACATGACATCTTCTCTGGTATCACTCAGGTACGTCCAAGGTGTCACACCTGGTCACGCAGTGTGCGGCAGCGTTGACATGATGACAATCAGACAAGTACAACCTCCCGGCGCTCGGCTTTCGGGCGCACACTGAGTCGAGGGCCCGCCGCATCTCCGATATATCATGGCCCTGCTCAACCCGACGTTCCTGCTTGGAGTGTTCGTCTTGCTATACCTGTCGTCTTTCGTCTTCTTCGCCGTACTTCGAATCCTCACCGGTGTCTCGATCCAACGTATCGGCTATTTGTCATTGCGTCGACTGGCCTACACCCCTCAAGATGGGTGCCGGGTGGAAATCAGAGGTCTGGGCCTTAATGTTCACCGTCCAACCTTCGCCCAACCGACATGGATCAGCCTCGTGCTGAGCGAATTGGTGGTGACATTGGACGTTCGCGAACTCGACGACCAAACCCCAATATCGACCAAGGCAGATTCGGGTGGCGACAAGTCGGGTCCAGGCGAACGTCTCGACGATTCTCTGCCCTCGCGCCGATCACGTCGACCGCACGGAAATCTAAAGACCGAATCGCGAAGCGAGACTTGGCAAAGGCTCGTCCAACTCAAGGACAAAATCAAGAACTTGCACACAAACATCAAATGGCTCAGAATGATCGATGTAGTGGCTACTAATTCAACCGTGAACGTCGTCGGTGTTGGCAGCATTCAAATCGGCAGCTTCACCATTGCCGTAGACACAAGACGCAAAATGGTTGACCATGCTCGGCTTTTCAAGTTGCGAACGGGGAAGAAACAACATCGCCAGGCTGAGTGGATGATCTCACTGCGAAGCGTTCTGTTCACTGCTGAGGGTCTCGAGTCTCTTGACGTTCTCGATCATTGTCTGCTCAATGTGCACGGCTTTCTATATGAGTCAAGACAAGGGCTGAGAGATGCTACCATATCCTTGAAGTTAGGACGTGTTCATGTGCCAATTGACAATTTGCAACTATGCGCAGCACGCTATGCTGAGTTGCGCAGGAAATCAGAGCATTCCGTTCAAGACGACCCCAAGGATATTGCGCTGGCGCGAGTTCCCGAGGAATCAGATGAACCAGATGCAGAAACTGATAATCTGATGCAGACGGTGACGGATTCGAGTGAGTTCGTCAGCTCGCTTTTGCGTGGCATCAAGGAGATCCAGTTCGCCGTCAGCTATGTCGGCATGACCAAAAAGGTGTCTTTTGTCAAGCCCGATGGTTCCCCTTTGCTGCTCAGCGCCTCCATGAAGGAGATTGGTGTCGACCTGCACCGCCTGGATCCCAAAACACCGGCACATCGCATGTATTTCTCCTCTCAAGATATTGCGCATGAGGCTTTGGCGGCCGCATTGTCAATTTCTGTCGGCATCGATGATGGACACGGTAGTCCTCAACGGTTATTGTACATTCCAATGGCAACAACAACGATGAGAACCACGTTGCCGTCGAAATCAATTCAATTGGCCCAAAATGGAGCCGTTGGTGAAAAAAATGCAAACATCATGTTTGCCAACGCCGTCATCACCTCGCCGTCCATTGATCTCGATCCGGCCCATCTTCCGCTGCTAATAGCTATGATGCAACCTAAGCCCCGACCTCACAAGATCTCGCACGAAGGCAAGCATGATATCATATCCCGCCTTCTCCCCAAGGCCACTATCAAGTTTTCGATGCACGAGCCTGTCCTGCGAATGAAATTAAAGCCGCTGCGGGAGGCAGAGGATCCGGATGATTTTGATCTCATCATCTCGTCCATCTCGTCTGTTTCATTGGATCTAGAGTCATCTCATTCATCTGCGGACGACCTGCATTACTGCCTTGATGGCGCAATGAGACTGCAATCACATCATCTGTACTACCAGACTTGCACTGGCGAGCGTTTCAATCTCATGACCACCGATTCCTTCGATCTCAGGGCGAATTTGGCCGCCCAATCAGAAATGAAGGTCGAAGTGACGGGCAACGTCAATTCGTTCAGCATCAGCATGGTGAGACCCGAAATAACAGACGGGCTCCGCCAAATTGTTCGCCAGCTACGAATGGATGTCGAGCCAGAGAAACGAGCTACCTCCAAGACTGCCAAGACGAAAAATTTTCTGCGGTCAATGCCCGAATGGCTCGTCAGGTGTCAAGTCGAAGCGACGGATTTCACAATGGAGGTTGCTGGCGTGGATGAAGATATTTCCGATGATACGAGGGGAATTCTGCTACACCTGGACTCTTTCGGCGCAGAGTACAGGGCCCATGGTTCCGATGGCCTCCAACGTCGGCCAGGGCGGCGCCGGACTCAAAGCAGGTCCGTGGCACAATCCGATTCTGATCTGACCCCCTCGCCTGCCTCTCCTCGGTTCAGGAGGAAGCCCCAGATAACCGGGGATGGCCGCCGGCTGGCACTACACGCCAAGGGGATCGAGGCACAGATCGTGGAAGCCGCGGACCGCCTTGAAGTCGAACCATTCATCAGCATTCCACGGCTTGAGATCGTCTTTTCAGCCGCGAGCGATGTCCACGGGCCCATCTTCCACGTGCAGTCTACCACCAGGGCCATCATGGTTCGGTACTCACTGTATCGACACTACGCTGTAGGAGTAGCCGTGCTGACTCTGTTGAGAGCCTTCATGCGTACGAGTCGTGACGTGGCTAGGCCCCGACAACAAGGCACTTTTGACCCGAGTCAACAGCACCTTCTCTCGACTGCACGCCTCCCCGACGCGGATAGTACCTTAAATGTCACGCCCGAGCTCATCACCGTTGATATCAAGGCCGCGCTCGTGCAAATCAAGGCAGAGATGCCGCACGAGCCGCTGCTCATGCTAAGGATTTATGGACTGGAGACTGGGCGTCACAGGTGGTCAACACCGTTCCTGTCCTCTGCAAGTATTCGGCTATACGTCGAGACTCCCCGTTCACACAGCGTGTGGTCTCATATGGTTGGCGTCAAGCACGGCCGAGTTGACTTGCGAGAGTCGAAACATAAGTCCCCACACGGTGGCTACATAACTGAGAACCTGATCGACATTGCCACCGAAGCCACGCGTTTCGCCATCCCACACGAAGTCATTTTTTCCAGAATTACCGATAACTTTGTGAACGTGGTCAAGTCTGCGCAACAATTGCATCATCGCTTCAAGACCGGCACAAACGAGTACATTTTGGAAAAGAAACCCGAAGCGCCCAAGTCGGTGCCCAAAGTCTCGTTTCGGTCTCACAGCTTTCTCTTTGAACTCGAGGATGGTCCGTTCGAGTGGAAGCTTGGCATCATATACCGCACAGGGCGGGAGGAGCAGGTCCAACGGCTCGCTCGCGATGAAGCCTTCCGAGTCAAGTCTCAAAAGGTTCGCGACGAAGAAGTTCGCAAGGGTGGTGGCAAGCTTCGTTCTCGGTCTACCTTCTCCCGTGGCAGGTTCGACAATCAGTCACCGCGATGGTTCAGAAGCAGAAGTGCAGATGCGTACAAGGCCGACACTGGACACAAAATCGGTGGCGGCACCATGCCCCGATACGACCCGGATCGAGAGCATGTTGGCGTCCATGGCCATGCTAGGGTTTCGGAAGATGAGGCCCGATTGGCCCTCGACAGGTTCAATGCCCAGGCGTGGAAAAGACGTATCGAGCGAGCGTACAAGACCTCACAGAATAGTATGCGAGAGTTGCGACAGTCTTTCTGGGGCTCTGGTTTGCCATCCGAGGACTTGGAGGAGACTGAGAACATCATGGAGGTGCCACAAAGACCCGCGCTCATGTCGTTGCGGGCAACAGATCTTATTTTCACGATTGACAAGCCAACCTTCGCCCTGAAAGATCTGCCCGATTTCATATTCAAAGTCGGCAAAGGTATGCCAAAGGATATGCAATATGGTCTTCTCGTCCCCATGCACGTGGCTATTCAGATGGGTGAGGCGCGGATATCACTGCGTGACTATCCGCTTCCCCTGTTACATATTCCTGGATTGAAGACGGGGCAGTCCTCGAGAATGCAATCTGTTTCCTTGAGGGCCAATTTTGTGGTGGCAGAGGAGTTCCGTGGTCACGATTCGACGAGGAAAGTCCGAGTCAATGTCGTGCCTCCGCGTAACAATGATCCTACAACATCCAACGAGGGCAGCTTCGCGATCGAAGTCCGCCGCACGATAGGACCGATCAAGTCGTTCTCGGAGGTTTTCATGGATATTAATACAGCGCTGCCAACACGAATCACATGGGGTCCCTGTTATCAGCCAGCCATTCAAGATATGATGATGGTCATTGAATCTTTCACGAAACCGCAGGTGGACGCTTCGGAACGACTTGGATTTTGGGACAAACTGCGACTCACCACGCATTCTCGAGTACATGTGGCTTGGAAAGGCGACGGCGATATGCACCTGTCTCTTAAAGGGACGCGTGATCCTTACCAAGTGACTGGCAACGGCGCTGGTTTCTTGATGTGCTGGCGCAACGACGTGAAATGGAACATCAACGCCGAGGACGACCCGAAGCAGTTCATGACTGTCGACAGCGCAGAGTACATCCTAGCCGTTCCTGATTACAGTCATCAAGTACGCGAGACTGTTCGTCGCCGACATCAGGATCATCCGCCGCTGACCGAAGATACATTCAAAGACGGGGCTATCTTCAAGAAAGTGGTCATGAAACTGTCAGGAAAGGTGCAGTGGCTAGCGGGTTTACTGTTCGAACGGGTCATTGAAGATGGGGAGAGAAACTTCTCATTCAGGCCTCATTACGACGTCACACTAAAAAATCCAGCCTACGCCAAACCGACGAACCACGGTCTGCCATACGACGCCTTGAGAGGCTTCAGGAGTCGTCACATCCATCTTTCGATCGCTGTTCGCGCACCGGTTGACCGCGACTGGATGTCAGACCAACCGGAGCCGTCGAGGAGCTACAATACGGTTCATCTCACACCTCGGTTCTTTACTCACTTCTTTCAATGGTGGGGATTGTTTGGTCAACCGATGTCTTTGCCCATTCGACAGGGCAACTTGTGGCCAGGCCGTGAGAGAAACAGCAAGAAGTTTGGCAGGCATCTTGCAACCGTCAAGTACAGTTTGCTGCTCGCCCCTCTGTTTCTCAGCCACATCTATAAGCACAAAGATGCAGAAGATTACGCCGAGAACGCTGTGTCCGCGACAGGTCTCAAGGTGCGCTTCGATAGCTTCATGCTTGATTTGCATCAGAGGCGAGAGGAGTTCAACACTCTTGCCAAAGGGAAGAGCACGCAAAGCAGGACGTCTGGCATAAAGATTCATGCCTGCCAACTCGACCTGTCCAATGTCGATGTTCGAGCCGTCTCAGCTAGCCTGAAGGGCACAACGACCGAAGCTATCAAGAAAGGATCTATCTCATCTCTCATCACGGACCAAGATGAAAAGCCCGATCTCTCACGATTCACGATTCCCGATGACGACTTCAGTTGGATTGACATGGACGATTTCGTCGAGCTGGACTGGATTTTACCCACGGAACCTCATCCAAATACCAAAATATTGCCCTTGGCCTTTGCACCTCGATTGACGTACTTTCGACAGACCGACATTGGTGGCGTTATTGCTGGTGACCCTGCCAGGACAAGCCCCTTTGGTGACGAGCCCACGCATTTCTGTACCATGACGCATGATGACGATCCGAAACGAGTTCAAAGTCAGCTGATCCGAGAACGTCTGGATCAGCTCATGATGCAGATGGAGTCACATACGCGTGACGTCGGCGAGTCGGAGCTCAAAGTCATTCAGACTAATTCGGAAGACCCCGAACTCGTCGGTAATTTTGAGGAGTTGCGAAAGCACACCAACGTTTTGAAAGACAAGGAGCTTTTCTTGAAAACGATGCTAGATCAGATGCGTAGCAAGTCACGAACGGACAATGATGGCTCCCGCCGGCCTTCAGTCCCTCCTACCACTTCTGCTTCACCCGGTCCTGACAAGGAAGTGGAAGTCCCTCCCACTCCGGAATTTGAAAGCGAATTCAAGAACCGATTTGTCATTCACAACCTGCAGTTCAAGTGGAACAATCTACTTCGAAACATTGTGCTGCGTTACATTCATCAGAACAGTCAACGTCGCGGCTTTGTATATTATCTTTCGCGGCCAGCCATCAAGTTCATCCTAGACATTGTCGAAGAACAAAGTAAAGCAAAGAAAAGCACCAATAGCACCAGAAATAAAGCAGCCTCGACGGCTCCTCCCGGCAAAAATACATCACCAAACCCCAGCGTACGAGAAAAAGATAGCGCCACCGAGCTGGAGGACCGTATACGGAGTATTTTTGGGGATGGAAATCGCTTCTTCAACGCCAACTTCGAGGCCAATGGGGATGGACAATGTGCCTCGATTGAAGATTTGGGCAGCGGCATCTCCAAAGACTTCAGCCCTCAAAGCAGCTATCACGTGCGACTGATCGCACCACAGATTCAACTGCAGAGTGCGAAGAATAAGAAGCACGTTGTGATGGTGACGGCAAAGGGCATGGAGCTCAAGGTCATTGAAGTGATGGACAAGGAGAGGATCTCCGACACTGTCAGCGGTCTTGTGCAGCGTCGATTTCTCGTCAACATGGACAGCACCCAGTTTTTTGTCAGCCACCAGAAGTGGCTCATGACAAGCCTGGTGTCCATGTACGCTGGAAGCAAGTACGGAGCATCCAGGGGATCTGCGTGGCCTCCGTGGGTTCCCATGGAAGCCATGTTCAATTTTCAGGCAGATTCTTACGGTTTCAAGCGCGTTGTGCAAAAGACATCAGCCATGCTCCGCTACGACAAGTACAACAACCTGCGCCTCAAGTACAATGACGAGGTGAACCGCGATGACGGCGAGAACGTTGACAACGCAGACAACAATGAAAGCCGCTCCGACAACTTATGGGTCGAGTTTCCTCAAGTACGAGCTCTCTGCAACAGCTCACAGTATTATGCCATGTATGTCATCGTCTTGGACCTTCTCATGTACAGCGAGCCGCTGGAGAAGACTCGCAGCGAGCGGCTGGAGAAAATCATTCTCGCCTCAGACTTCAGCGATCTCAGTGGCACGCCCAGGATGGTCCAGAAGCTGCAGGAACGCATCAGGCAGCTGGAAGAAATCAAGGGCCATTTTCAGGTGTACTCCAAATATTTGGACAAGAAGGGCTGGGAGGATCGCCTGGCGCTCGAGCGAGATCTGGCCGCTTGCGAGGACGAGCTCTTCTTCATGATGAAAGCCATCACCACATCACAGCGCAAGTACGACACTGAGAGCGATACGAGCGCCTTGTTGAAATGGAGCATCTCGGCGCGTGACATTGTGTGGCATCTGATCCAGGATAGCTCCGAGCCACTCGTGGAGCTGCAGCTCAAGGACGTCGAATACGACCGCACAGACAACTCTGACGGTTCTCACATGAACCTGGTGCGTGTGGGAAAGGTGTTGGGTCTGAACTTGCTGCCCGATGCCACCTATCCAGCCATCATTGCCCCATACAACGAAGCTGCCAAAAAAGCTACCACGGAAAATCAACAGCGAGACATGATCCGTGTCTACTGGCACATGTTGGAAGCCATTGCGGGAATTCCCGTCATGGATCGTTTTGAGGTCAGTCTCGTCCCGATGAAGGTGCAGCTTGAGAGGGAAGCCGGCAAACGTCTCTTTGAGTACATTTTCCCTGGCATGGATGGAGACAAGGCCGATAAGGACGACAGCTCGACGGTGACAAAACACCATCTTCCAGCTCAAGATGATGAGGACGATGAGGACGACGACGAAGACGACGATGATGATGGATCTCTGAACAGCATAAACACCCGCCTGGGCACTTCATTGATGGACAAGGATTCTTCGGGATTCACCACGAGAGCAGGATCGCTGGAGCTGCGATTGCGCCCGACGCTGACATCGAACACTGGGCAAGACGCCAGCCCGAAGAAGGCTCTGGGCGCCCATTCCGGCGAAGGGCATGCTTTCCGATTGTTCCGGTCTGGCCACACGGGCAAAACCTCGATAGCCAAAAAGGTCTCACGAGAGTCCTTGCGAACCAACATCCCTTCTCGGCCAGGCACCATGGTTCGCTCATCCACTGGGTTCTCGTCCAAGGAAAGCAGGGATTCTGCAGAGTCTAGGAAGGCATCGAGGTGGCGAGGTGGCAAACCAGCCAATGGGGAAAAAGAACAGCAGAAGCGACAACGGCAGCAGCAGCACTCGGACGATCTGACCAAGATGATCAACCGTGCCAGCAACTACATGACATTTGCCTACATCAGGATGCCGTCGGTCGTTCTGTGCCTGAGTTACAAGGGCAAGGATCAACGCAACTTTGAGGACGTTCACGACTTTGTCTTTCGGCTCCCCACCATGGAGTGGCAGAACAAAACATGGTCCAACCTAGACCTAGCGCTCGCCCTAAAGAAGGCAGTGGTGAAGGCCTTGATCTCGCATACCGGCGCCATCATCGGGAACAAGTTCTCCAAGCATCGCCCAAACGCCGAGCAGCGCAGTAAGCTGCGAGAGATGGCCAACAGTTCGGTCCTGATTACGCCGGCAGGCTCATCGCAACAATACGCAGCCAGCATCAACGAGAGCGATGACTCTTCCAGCTTCTACGGAACCTCGCCAGTCGATTATTCTCGCTCTCCACCCCGAACTCGGAATGGCAGCAGCACGCGCAGCAGCATACCAGTACCGCAGCGCGATAGTCGAAGCAGCAGTGTCGCCAGCACGCGCTCTCACAAAACCGGCGGATCATCAGCGAACAGAGGCAGCGCCACTCCCGCCTTCCTCGCCATGACGACGGCAGCCTCGCCGGTCGAGGCCCCCGATGCCGTGGGACTGGGCATCGGTATGCGACGACCATCCTCCAGCGGCGACTTTGTCAACTCGAATCATCGTCAGGTATTTCGCAACATTGGGGGCAGTGACTCCCGGCCGGCCACCAGCGCAGGTGGCCTTGGACCCAGACCACCACCAGGGGATCGGCGGAAAAGCAGCGGTGGAGGGCTCATGGACAGACTCAGTGCTTTTACGGGCCGTCGGAGAGAGAGTAGCTCTGTGGCTGATGACGCAGCGGGAGGTGCTGGAGACTACGAGAGCGCGCAAGATGGAAGGGCGGCACAGGGTAAAAAATTGAGCCGGGGTCAAGGGCGCACAAAGACTGGCTAGTCTGCACAACCCGAGACTGGTGCAGGATAGAAATCTAGGGGGAAATGGCGCTTAGGCAAATCTTCCTTTTCCACGTTCATTGTTCATACATGGCAGGGCGTCGGAGGGGGGGTAAAGGACTTCTTTACCACTATAGATCAAAGGTTTGACTAGACAGGACGGGTAATTGGAACGGAGCGGCCTTCATTTATTGGGCTGAGTAAAGCGTTGGGACGTTCGCTCACGTCGATCAACTGTGACGAGACGCGGAGGGACAAGGGATTTTGTTTGTCATGTACTATGTGTCTCTCTGCGCCAGCCCCGATCGTGCGAGCAACATCCATTGCCCGTATCGTTGTCTATTTGGATGTACCCAGCGCCCCAAATCGATGTGGATGAGAGATGTGTCACTGGGAGAAGCTACTTGTAAAGACTGCATCTCGATTATGAATCGTTGACAAGATGCCTCGCCAGCCTGGACTCAAGTGGCGGCAGGAAAGGCGTTGTTGGGCACCTGGAAGCAGCAAGGCAGCTCTTATCGATAGGGTCCCGCCCCCACACAGCCCCTCAACTCGGGTCCCAGATCGACCACCTCTGCTGCTGCTTCTGCTTCTTCTTCCAACTAAAACTGATCAGCTGCTCTCTTTCTTGATTCTTCTGTTTCCCATAGGTAGACGCAGAGGCGAATCAGCTCCGTAACTGCATTCAGCATGGAGCTAGCTCGCCAATCATGGGGTGCGTGCTGCCATTCCCCGCACAGAAATGATGCAGATGCTGACGAACAGGTCTTTGCCTCCCCTTCCTCAGAGCTTGACAACAACATCAAGCTGGTCGACCCCAAACGAGACGCCCTGTATAACTACGACGCCGAAGCGGCAAAGGCCATGGTAGAGCACCGTCCCTGGGCCCGGGACGTGCGGTACTTCAAACACGTCCGCATCTCGGCCGTGGCGCTCATCAAGATGACCATGCACGCGCGGTCGGGCGGTAACCTCGAGATCATGGGCCTCATGCAGGGCTACGTCGATAAGGACACGTTCATAGTGACGGACGCGTTCCGCCTGCCGGTTGAGGGGACGGAGACGCGCGTGAACGTCCAGGAGGAAGCAAATGAGTACCTCGTCGAGTATTTGGACTTGTGCCGCGCGCAGGGCCGCGAGGAGAACGTCGTAGGCTGGTACCACAGTCACCCGGGTTACGGGTGCTGGCTGAGCGGTATTGACGTCGATACGGAAGCGCTGCAGCAACAGTACCAGGACCCGTTCCTCGCCGTAGTGATTGATCCGCACCGCACCGTCAGTGCCGGCAAGGTCGAGATTGGCGCCTTCCGGACCTTTCCGGAGACGCATAACGAGGCGTCCATCGCCATCGAGAGTACAGACAAACATGCCGTGCCGCGCGCAAAGGCCGCCGAGTTTGGCGCCCACGCCAAGAAGTACTACAGTCTGGAGGTGTCCCATTTCAAGAGCACGCTGGACACGCACCTCCTCGAGGCGCTGTGGCACAAATACTGGGTGCAGACGCTCAGTCAGAGCCCGCTGCTGACGAATCGTAACTACGGCAGCAAGCAGATGCTCGATCTGAGCTCCAAGATCAGGGACGCCGCCGAATTCTGGGAGAAGAGCAGGACGCCGCACGCCGCGTCGTCTTCGTCCTTGCCAAGAGATCACCTGATTGAGAGGCTGGCTGGGGAGACGAACTTGCTTGCGTCCAAGGAGAAGTCCGGTCTGGTGACGTGCGACATCAAGGCGAAGCTCTTCAATGATCTGGGGGGTCACGAAGCCGTCTTGGGCGGGAACGGCTGATTATGGAATCTTGGACATTCGTTTTATTGGCGTTTGGCGAGGGGGGCTGGGGCAGGCACTTGTGTACATTTGGAACTGCTCAGTGCAGGGTTTGCAAGTCCTCGCGACTCGGGCAAGAGAAAACACCGCGTCGGGTTCGACTGTGCGGTAT
Organism: Aschersonia sp. MBC 877; assembly: GCA_030787035.1. NCBI lineage: Eukaryota > Fungi > Ascomycota > Sordariomycetes > Hypocreales > Clavicipitaceae > Aschersonia > Aschersonia sp. MBC 877. The sequence continues at coordinate 24,336 of JARJUA010000196.1, forward strand.
GCCAGCTCAAGTTATAAAGCTCGTTGGTATCGATTTCGAAGCAATGATGAGGCCCTCAAGCTCTATATCTGCTCTGCGTGCTGGACGTGCAGGGCGCGAGCACGAGGAAGGAAGCTCATTTAAATCGACTACTCGAAGTCAGGATATATATCTGCGCTGCTTGCTCCACAAGCAGGACACGAGCACAAGATGTGACGTCCTTTCGTATCGCTACGATGTAAAATTTCGTGTGATGAGGCGCTAAAGCTTCATTTTTACATTACGTGCTTAGCATGCGGAATGTAGGAGAACTCATGTGGTGATGTCCATTCTGATCTCTCACTCAAAGTAAATGAGTTCCTCAACATCCTTCACATCTACGTCCCACCCAGCACATCAAGTCTGGCGGTTCAGGACGCACCTACCCTACATGTCGTGCTGACGCACAATATGCGCCACGACACCACCTCGCCATTACATCATTCTGGCGTCCACATCTTATTATTGGGTGGCATTGCACTCTGCATTTGTCAGACTGACTTGACCTGCAATGCGTGTGCTATTTGCCGATGGTTACCATCTGGGGGTGTTGTGCACGTCTACTTCAAAGCACGAGAATTCAAAAACAGGAACGAATCGACCACTGACCTTGACGTCAGATGCACGCCAATACACAAATGAAAAGTCGAAACATCACACTCAGGACCGGTCGCACATGTGTCCTTCTATTTACGCGATCGTGTGGCTGTCTTTTGTACTGGATCTGTATGGTTCAAAAATCGGGGTGCCGGTCGTAGCGGAGCTGCTGGGTGGCGGAGGCTGCACAATGCTACCGTTTCGCGTCCTCAGAGGAGGGATGCACTGCATGAAGACGAAAGAATTTCCAATTTTTCTTTTCCAAGAAATCGAAGAGTCTCAAACGTGGCTACGATCGAAAAAGGGCCTGGCACACGCGACCATGACGCCAGATTTGCGTAAGGGCCATTATGGCGATTGTGACTCCTGACGAGGTCGGGGCCGCCTATTCCGCAGTCTCTCCAAATCGGGAAAAATGTTGGCTGCAATCATCATCGAGTTTGAGCGCATCGCCAAGAACTGGCTGGCTGGACCCACCACCCGCACCCACAAGTTACGACAATCAACGGCAAAAAGCTTCGACGGACCCACCGCGTCGTTGGCCTTTTCAAATGGATGGAGCTGAGCTGGGATGAGCTTAGCTCTCGAGGTGCATTGACGTCATGGATGTGTGGTGGTGTTCGCGTCCCAGCTTTCATCGTGGCCTGTCCTTCCTCGAGAATCAAGGAGCACTCGGCTCATGACCGGGGCGCAGTAATTGGATGAAGACTTGGCTGATCGGCTGTCCTGGCAAGCCGTCATTTTCACTGCCGATACCAGGGTCCCCCATGGCGGCCTTTGGGACGATGAGCAAGTAATTCTTGCAAGGTCGAAGATGTGATGCAGACCCGTTGCCTTCCTGTCGGTTGGTACTCCGTAGACAACACTCCGATTGCTCGTGGTCAACCTCGACCACGAATCGACGATGCTGTCGTGCACAGCTGGGTTGGCCCGTTACCAGGTCAGCATCACACAACCCATGGCATCAAAAGCTGAACAGGCAGAGCAAGGGGAAAAGAGATCATTTCAATGCGGCCCACACCAGTGTTGGCCGCCTTTTTATTACTCGCCCACACCTGTGCCCGTTCTCCTTCCAGCTCGGCTCGATCAGGGTTCGCGAACATGTGCAAGGGAATGCAGTTTTCGATCAAGTGTGGAGGCGCCGTTCACGACTGAGACCATTGAGGATCGCGTACGGAGTATTCCGTGGGCCTTTTTCTCTGCGACACGGCGTATTACTGGGCGTGTTTCCGTCTCGTCCGCGATTCCGACCCTGAAAGTTTCAAATCGTCTCGCTGCTCATCATCCCTTGTGCCAATGGGATGCGGGCAGCTGGCTCTAGCTATTAGCTCAGGCGTGGGCCGCAATGGAACGTACACTAAAAGCCGAGACCACCTGCATGCATCCTGTCCGTTGTTTTCGCACCGGCAGCCAGCTATCGTAGGGCACCGCACAGCTGAGACAAGTCAGCGCCCTGTTGCTGGGGCATGGACAGCGAAAGCGTTGCACAGCCTCTATCGCAGACATGAGCAAGGAGGTGATCAATCTCCGACGCGACCATTTCTGATTTCCTTGTTGCGTGGTACGGGACACTGGGGGCAGGCAGGCAGGAGCAGCAGAAGGTGGCCGGACATGGCGTGCCGTGTCTGTGGCGCCAGTTGCGATTCTCGTCACATCATGCAGGTGCCCGAAAATGCCCGCTCATGACCGAGTCTGATTCAGCGAGGGGACGGCGAGGACGGCATGGGCAACGGCGATCACGACCAGATAATGGACAAAAAGGCGGCAAGCACATGCTTGCCGTTAGTATCCTGCTGACTTGATCGTCATAGCGCGCCGTCTGCCATCTCGAGTCCAAGGCGCATCTCACCTCGGGTGGAGCTGTGGCACAGAGGACAAGAGATGAGCAAAAGAATCGGCCTTGGGGGTGGGCTGCCAATCAACGAGGACCAGAGATGATATTTGCCATCGGTCAAGTCGTGGGCGCATCGACGGATGCCGTCCACATCCAGTCTTGTTTCTCCCCGTCGTCTCTGCCGTACGCTAAACGATTTGATTCATCATTGCGCACCCCCCCCGGAGCCCAATTCACGCGAACGCCCCCCATATTGCGGTGAACAAATTGGAAAAAAATGAAAAATAGAAATAAAACCATTTGACCACCTTGCTTTAGGACTATTACTCATTTTGTCCCAGTCCGTCTTGCCCACCACGCCTAGAATCATTTCGGCTTCAGGGCGCGCCTTACCCTAAGCATATAGCTTTATGTACTCCTGTTATGCACTCCTGACGCCGGACGGAGTCTTCCAATGAGTAGAGTTCGGAATAATCCGTCCGCGGTATTGAAGGGGCATGCTGGGGAGCCACGTTGGCTCTTACAGCTGGGAGAGCGTCACACGCGAAGCACTTCCTGCCAATTGAGCGGTTGGCACCCTTGGGGACATTTGACATTGCGTCTTTGCTGCCTCACGGCATCCGCCATCGCCATGGCGTGAGCATTGCTGCCCTCGCCCTCGCTTTCGCGACCCCTTCCGCCTCGCTTTGCCATCGTCTTGCTGTCCACCGAGCACCCGCGTAGCCATTCACAGGTGTTGGGGCAACGGAGCGCATCTCTCCATTTCTGATGCATTCGAAAGAGTGAACTGCATGGAATTGACTATGGACATGGACAGACAGCCCAGAGAAAAGGCGAGCACAAGCCCACACCGTGAGCGCGCTACTGTTCAGCGGCCTCTTCTCCGCACACAGGCCGCAGTAGCGACATGGTATGTGCGGAGAACCGCCGAGTCCTGCTGGTGCCAGCTGGCCCCAGCCCAGCATTGCGCGAAACCTTCCCCTTGGCTGCTCGACGGAGCTTCGTTCCGCATTTGATTGGCGTCGCCTGGTCAATGACGTACTAGCTGGCCTTGCTCAACGTCACCAGCACTCCCTGCCTTGAAGCAAGGCCCAGCACAGGTATGATGAATGACACGGTCTTGCTCTGGTGCCTTGCCTGCAAAGAACCAGGCCTCATTGGGTCATTGGTATGGCGGATGCTGTGCTCCCCCCCCCCTTGCTCGAGTCGCTCCTGGCTGGCTTATAAGCAGCACTTTCATGCCCTCGCCCCCTTGGAGTCGTACTGGATTCCAGTCCTGCCTCTCTCGACTTTTCATTTCTTCCTTTCCCTTTTTGCTTCGCCTCTGCTCCGTACAATACCCTCATCTACTGTGGCACCACCATTATACCCCATAATAACACACGCACCCAATTTGATACCCCGAGACGCGCATCGTTATCTCGACCTGTTGCATTAGTTCCTCATTTTCTGCGCGCAGACACGCCCCTCAACCTGTCTGCATCTCGACCACGACACGTCTCCTTCCTTGACTGTCGTCTGACCTGAATCTCTTGATACCCTCCCTCTGCACTCAAAAGCAGTTGTTCAGCGTGCAGTCAACATGTCCGCCAACGTCAACAAGCCCACCGACGTGAAGCTCAAAGAAGCGGACATCAACCGAAAGCTTCAGCTGTACGGCATTCTCAGCGCGTTCCAGCTGGGCAAAGTTCCTTCAGTATGTCTGCCACATCCTCTGAGCCCAGAAACGCGCAGCGTGACTAATCCGACACGCACAGAATGACCAAATTGATGTTGCTCTCAACAGTTTCCTGACCTCCAAGGCACTGAACAATCCTCCCTCAGAGCTCTCCGAAGATGGAAAGGTCCTCATCGCCGACACCAAGGAAGTGATCCGCCAAGCCAAGAATCTCCTGCTCTCAAAGAATGAGGGCAACTTGATTCAGGATTTCATTTGGCAAACCACACAATTCGACCCCAAGAGCGTGCAAGGACCAAATGCCCCTATCAACAAAGATCAAGCGCAGCGCGATGGAGATGAGGCCTTGCAGGGTCTTCGTACGCTCGGAACTCTGCTCATCACCAATGGACAATTCCGCAAACTTTGTACGTGCATCGGTCCATCGAAAATGTTCGGCGTCATGACCCAAAAGCTAATTGTAGACGTCAGTGAACGACGCTGTTGTCCTCTTCCGTGACATGCTTGGCGATGCCGCCACCAACGCTGCTGGTCGCGTCCGCCCTTCGGAGGAACAACTGTCTCAGATTGACAAGGCGGCCGACGACAACACCTGGCACGACAAACCCGACTTTTCCAAAGAGAACCTCCAGAAGCAGGCCAAAGGCCTCTATGGCGGAGACGCCAAGGGAGATGCCCAGCAAGTTGCCGGCGCCACCGCCAACGCCGCCCTGCCGCAGGGCACTCAATCGGAGAACATTGACAGAGCCGGCGCCCAGAATGTGCTGAAAACCACTGCCCAACAGAAGATTGACGAGAATATCGACCCCGAAACCAAAGAGAGCATCAAGAAGCGAAATGCCGAATACCGTCGCAAGACGAAAGAATATTTCAACAAGAAATTGCCCGAGGAACGCAAGGACCAGATTATTTTCCGTTTGAAAAAGCTGGTCCTTGAATGTCAACAGCATCCTGACTACTCTCGGGCTGTTCAGTCACTGCTTCGTCTCGCCGAAACGTACGGATCTCACGGCCGTAGTCTTGGGAAAGATTCCCAAGGCACCGCACAGCAGGCGCGATCGGGCTTTTCCCAAGCCGAGTCTGACCTGCGAACGCTGATTGAACGATTTGCCAATGGGACCTCCACGTCCACCCTTTGGGAGTCCATTGGTCAAATTTACAAGGACGCGGATCGCGATCCCGAGCTCAAGGGCTGGTTCAAGCAGGTCGATTCCTTTATTCGCCGTTGCCTGCTTGAGCAGGGTTATATCCTGGACGACTCTTCCAACCGAGAGTGGGATCGTATCTATGACAAGGGACAGTACTTACTTCGCGAGAAGTATCGCGGCCACACTGATCGTGTCATCGATGAAACCAAGTTCATTGCCGATCAATTTGACAAGGACCCCCACAACAAAGCATTTGGTGAGGCTGTCCAGAGACTCTTCCAACATCTTGGCAATGACGAGAATGGCAAGTCTGTTTTCAAGCCACACCTGGTCAAGGACCTTACCGAGACTATTCTTCCTGCAATCCTTATCAATGTCAACTACATCCCGATTCCTCGTATCGAATACTCTGATTCGCAGGTGGATGCCGTCATTGAGAACTTGGTCCTGGAGAGTGACAACTTCATGCCCAATGTTGCCGAGGTTGCCAGCGAGCACTACTTCCGATGGGGTCGCAAGAAGATTGCCAACAAGAGTCGCAATGTTGTTGACGTCAAGGTGGCGGGCATTCAGATGGATCTCCGCGACGTGAGCTTCTACGTCAACAGGAAACAAGGCTTTCCATCCTTGAAGGACACCGGTGTCGCGGACATCATCCTCCCAGGAAACGGGCTGTCTTTCAGAATGAAGGTGGCCACGGCTGAAAAGTCGGACCCTCAGAACATCTTCAAGGTCGACAAGGTCGATGTTGACTTCAAGGGACTCAACATTAAGATTAAGCAGTCCAGTCACAAGTTGCTATTTGGCCTCGTCAAGCCTCTGGCCCTCAAAGTACTTCGTGCTCCCATCCAGAAGGCCGTCGAGAAGGCCATTAAGGATCAGTTCAACGAGCTCGATGCCCTGCTCTTCCAGATCAAGAAGGATGCCGAGGCTGCCAATGCCGGCGACGTGGAGGACAAGGCCAGCTTCTTCCAACGTTACTACAATGCGGCTCAGAAACGCTACATGGATGGCAAACAGAAGACCAAGGAAGTCGCCTCGGACAAGAAGGTCAACGTGGCCACCACGACACAAGACAGCATTTTCCCCGACGTCAAGTTGCCCGGTGGCATCAGCACCAAGGCTACCGAATACAAGGAATTGGCTCAAAAGGGAGACAAATGGGAGAGCCCAGTCTTTTCCATTGGCAATGCGAAGAAGAGCAACGACATTCCTGCCGCCCCCAAGATCCAGGAAAAAGCTGCCCCAACCACAAGCGGTCCTACGACAACTGCTCCCCCGACGAATGGACACACCACCACCAACGGCGCGCTGAACGGGAACGGCAATGGAATCGCGACGAAGCAGCCTCTCAGCGCTCCACTCACTACTCCTCTGGAGGTGAATGGTGCCACAGTCAATCAGCCCCTCGGCGGTCGCTAGGGAACGGATCCACCGACGAATCCTGACTATTCACGATTACAAAAAAAAGGGAGGGGGGACGAGAGGCCAGTAAAGACGCTATACCCGGTTCAGCGCCATTGATTCAACAACAGCTTGCGAGCTCTTGGGGGCTCGGGACAGTACATGTTAGTTGCGATACCAAGTCAGGTTATTCATTTTCTTTTGTATGAGTGTGGACAGCACTGTCAACCGACGTCGTCTTGCCAGTCCGCCGGGAAGATGGCAGGTTGAGGTGGGGAAGCAGTGACTCGTGTCCTTGCATTATGTTCTACAATACGCCGTAATAAGTTGCATCAATTTTTGCGTGATTCGTACATCATCTGTGGTGCGCGTGAAAGTGGTCCAGCTCTGTAGTAATTCCTTGCGTCCCAGTAGTGCGAGCGTGGCATTGTCACGGCATAAGGCGTGAGGGTATGTGTAACTCTGCGGGCGATCACAATGTGGCAAGAGCCGTCCCAGTGCCACCTGCCCCAAAGGCGGCGCCACGGTGACCGCTGATTGGTTGCAGAGTGATCGACGTCAGGAGCACGGCGGGAGTGGCGACGGCAAGCCAAATGTCGTGTCTAAAAGTTCGATGGGTTCCCTCAGAATTCACCCTTCTCCTTGTGCGTTTCCCTTCTTCTCCGGCAGGCAGACATTGGCATAGTTCTACGGACATTCTGCGTCATCACAAGCCACGTCGGTGGGGGCCTGTCGACCTTGGGCGGATGGCAACGGCGCGCGTCCCGCCACGGCACCAGATCCCCCCAGCGCTGCAACGGACGTATGCATTGGCGGCTCGCGAGGGCTTCAACGTTTCTTTCGGCCGGCCCGGTCGTGCCACTGCTCTCTTATCTGGCGCGGCTTGTTTCGGTTCGGGTGGCTCGCAGGGACGGCGGCCTCGTTCACCACTGAATCTGAGGCCCGCGGGGTGACGCAACCTCGCTCGGGAGCGGTCTGATTGTCCTTGGTCTTGGTGATTCGACAAGACTTGGTTGTTGGTGACGCAGCCGGTCTCGGTTTAGCTGGCGGGAAGGACGATAAAGCTTGTCTGATCGCCCTCTTGTCGTTCTTAACACGGTCTCTGGTTTAGCTGGCTAGGGGAAGGACGATAAAGCTTTGTCTGATCGCCCTCTTGTCGTTCTCAACACGATAGTCTCTACTTTTGTTCGTTGGCGACGCAGCCTCTCTTGGTTTAGCTGGCTCGCGGGAAAGGACGATATAGCTTCATCCCACCGCCCTCTTGTGTCGTGGCGAAAATCATCCCAAACCGACTTCTTCTTACCACCCCCCACTCGTTTGCGCCCATCACGCCATTCATTATGGTCGGCTCAGAGGCGGTCACCGAGAATCCCTTGCGGCTTTCGCGGGATCAACTTAATGCCCTCTTCGACATTCTGTCTCATCATGAGACGTATGCTGAGATCACCAGCTTCAAGTCGCCTGCAGCCATTAACAACTATGGGTTCCCGTTCCAGCAGGAGACCCCTGAGAAGAAGGGCGAAGCCCCCGGTTCCGCTGCTCCCGTCATGCAGTTGCTTCTCACCAGACTAGTTCTGCCCTTCATGGGCATGAAGGCACTGCCCCAAGATTTTTGGAGCGTCCGGGTCCAGACCATCCTGGCGCGACTGGGAGAAGCTGAGCTGTCGGAGAGTTACGACAAGGGAGCTCTGGGAACTCGTAAGATGCTGGCAACAGGATCGAGTGCCATTCTGGAGCTGCTTGCGCGCGGAATGCTCGGCGGACTGGAGAGGAGGGACGCTGGTGTCGACGTCGAGGCCTCCTCGTTTGACCATGGCAAGGCTGCGGATCTGGAGCGAGCCTGGAACAGCGTATTGCAGGGCCTGGTTTATGGCGACTTGATTGATGAGCTTTTCGACCATTTCGCTGAGTCGGACGACCTGGACGCCCTGTCGCCAACAGTAGAAGCGTCTGTGAGACACAATGTGAATATGTATGTCCTCTCCCTCCTTTCTCCCCTCGCGTCTTGTCCCCCTCTGCCCGCTCCCGCCCCCGCTGCCGTTGTCTTACTCTTCACGGGCTGATAAGAACTTTCTCTTTACGACGCGGAAACTAGGATCGCAGGTTTTATACATCAAATTTTCGTCCTATCACCCGAGGGGCCATATCTTCTTAAACTCATTGAGAATGTCCACAGTCTCATCCCCTACAAACTGATTGGTCAGACGCTGCGCATAGGAAACGCAGCGACCATGATCAACGGTATGACGCGCATTCTCCTTGCCAAATTGAGCGTCACCAGCGTCACCAACTGGCTGGGCTGGACGGCAAACGCCAATGACGGCATGAACCTTTTACAGCGCATCATATCTCTGGTTTTATCTTGGGACGCGAGCGAGTTCAAAAAGGGAACCGAGAAGATTGTCAAGGCAAAAGACGGCCCCAGCGATGAGATGTTGGCTGCGATCCGTCAATATATCGAGAAGCCGCGTTCGGAGCACGACGCAGTGAGATTGAAGAGCGAGCAAGACTCAAAGTCCATCATCACGAGCATCTTCGATACTCTCAATCCGCACCTCAATGAGCAACTGACAGAGTCACAGCACGCGCAGTGTCTGGAGTACTATTCTGCTCGGCTGTCAGTCCGGGACAGGGATTATATCACGGCGGCTCTCTGCCGTCAACCGCCAGACATGTTGACCCAGGCCGTCAAAGATGTCGTAGCTGCGTGGGAACCCATCATTAGGACAGTGCACACCAACGTGCAGCTCCACGTTCACTTCGATGACCTGCAAAAGTTCCTAGAAGCCCTGATCAAGACCAGTCAGCCTAAGAAGGCGTCGCGGTTGACCTCGGGCTCGGTTAAGGAACAAATGCCCACTGTGGAGGATTATGTCGACTTGCTCATGAAGCACCGCGGCCTGCTCTACAAGTACGTCCACGCGCTGGGGAGCAAGTGTCCAGAGACGTGGGCGGACATCCGCGCCTGGAGCAAGGACGTCATCAGTGAATTCCGGACGCCGGACCATCATTCCCCGGCGGCGCGTCGCGAGAGCATCCCCGATGTCCTCAACAGGGTCTTCAATGGATTGGACTCGGAAGACACAAGTGCCAAGGTGCTGGCGGCCGTGGACGCCCACGCAAAGTACCTCGCCACGCTGGAGGATCTCTCGTCGACCAACATGCAGCGAGTCGTATCCCCTCCGCTTTCTAAGGACGGAAGCCAAAGAGGGCCCGGCGTCTATCTGTCCCGCTGGCAGGCGCTACTGGACGAGACGCTCATCACGCCCAGCGAACAGAGCGGAGCAACGCGACACGGCAGGGATGTGAAGCACACGACTACCATGGGCAAGACTGGCTCGGGGGGCAAGAAGCTGGGCGCAGACCAGTCGACGCAGAGGAGCGAGGTCGAAGCGCCGAATGTAGGCATTGTCATTGACGCACTGGGACCTGGCTTCAGACGCGCCGTCCAAGAGATGGTCAAGAGGCCTAGAACTGAGTCTAATGAGAGAAGTGTGGGCACAGATTCATGATAGAACGCTGCGGCGCATGCGAGCATCGATAGCATCACGGGAAGGGTTTAAAACTCATCGAATAGATTGTGTTTTGTAATCGCAAAGAGCTAGACGTTTGTGTGCTTGTGCTTGTGCCGTCTCCGTCCTGTCCACCGTTGCTCATTGTATCGAAGAGGCTAGACATGGTTCTTTGAACTACTCCCCGTCCTGTCTTGTCCACCTTTATTAATGAATGACTGCAAAAAGCCAGCTGGTCTGTCTGTACTTGCCCGTCCCCTACCGTGCATCGCTGTTTGAGATTGCAAGGAGCCAGATATGAATTTCAATGCCGCCTACGGTCCCCCTTCCGTGTACCGTTGTTCATGAAGCCAGATAATTTTGTACTTGCCCCCCCTCTCATCCCGTATGCCGCTGTTCACGAAGCCATATAATTTTGTAATTAGCCTCTCCTATCCCATCCCGTTTGCCGTTGTTCTTGAAGCCAGATGATTTTGTACTTGCCCCCTCTCGTCATATCCCGTGTATCATGGTGCATGACTGCAAAGAGCCAGAGCTCTTGCACTTGTGCCTCCAGTCTCGTCTACCTTCGAGACAGCAAATTGCAGCTCTCTGATCAAAAATCAGCCTCGTTCCCTGCACCGAGCCACCCATCCCTGCGCTGAGAAGCCAACTCTGTTAAAGCACATGTATCACCTGTCGAGGCGGCTGCACTCTCGCTTCACCCGCCCGTCGCCGACGCACCCCAGACGCCGCGGCCGGCCGCCGTGCCAGATCCCCTCGCACCTCACACTCATCAACCAGGACAACCTGACTCGGACAACGGCTCCTGCCCCCCGGGGGCCCATCAAGACAAATACGCTGCCGGCGTGCGGGATTCCTCTGCACCATGCGCCTCCGTAAGGCCTGCCGCCTCGACACGTTAGCCAGCCCGACTATCGCAGACGTGACCGTGGCGGGCGCACTGGCCATCTGGCCCACGCAGTACGCCAGTCCGTTGATGTACGACCCCAACGGCTGGGGGGTGGCGAAGGCAGCTTCCCCATCGGCGGCGGCAGTCAAGTCCACGACATCGGGCACGGGCGCGCACCCCATAGTGGTCTTGGCGTACTCGATGTGGACGAGGCGGTCTTTCCAGAGCAGGGTGATGTTGACGCCCGTGAGGCGGTGCAGACGCGCGACCCATGCCGCGCAGGCCGAGCAGTTCCGCTTGGAGAAGTACACTTCGAAGGGGGGGGGCTTGTGTTGTCGTAGTGCGGCGAGGTGCGACGTCGTGATGGCCGGCGAGGACGTGATGCCGTACATGCGCAGGAGGACGTGGACGGCGTGCGTGGCTAGCTTGATCTCGACGTGGCTGGCGCGGAACATGCCTGGTTGGCCGCGGTCGAAGGGGTGACCCATGGGGAGGCCGAGCAGGTGGGAGAGGTGGAGGGCGCGGGATGTCCATATGGCGTTGGGGAGCGTGGCGGGCGCCGTGTCGAGGCAGTCGCCGCGGGGGCCGTGGCCGTGGCCGGATTCGGACCAGGCGAGGATCTCGCGCTGCGGGGATGCGGCGAGGCAGAGGAAGCCGACGGTTTTCTTGGTCAGGGCCGTGAGGATCGTCTGGGGCGAGAAGAGGGCCGGGGCGGATGAGTGGTGGAAGGTGAAGTGGAGGTTGGCGCCGAGGACGAGGACGCGGAGGGTGGCCGTCGAGGGGGTGATGATGTGGTGGAAGTATAGGGGAAGGGTGGTGCTGAATGAGGTGTCGAAGGAGGTGGCGGGTGGTTGTTGTTCTTGGGGATCCTGCTGGTGGGAGTGTGGCGTGTCGGCAGGGGGAGTCGGGGACGCGGTGTTGAGGTTGTGGTTGTTGGTGGTGGCTGAGGCCTTGTTGTCGCTTGGGTTGCCGGTGGGCTGGTGTTTTGTTTCTTTGGGCTGGGAGTGAGCTGTGTTTGGTAGGAGATGTGTGTTGTTGGTGTTGCGGCTGTTCTCGGAGAGCGGGATGCGAGTGTCTCTTCTGTTGTCGAATTGTCCTTGATTACTTTGCTTTGGTTGGGGTTGAGCCATGCTGAGGCGCGGATTCAAGTCGTGGGTGTTGCGGCTGTTGAGTATGGGCAGAGTATGAGTCTTGGCTGTGATATCATCGGCTTCTGGTAATGTCTCCCTTGCTCGAGAGTCATGTCTGCTGAGAGGTGGCTCCAACTTCTTGGGGTTGTGGGCGTTGGTGATGCGTGAGGCGTTCGAGTCTGACATGCTGCTGCTGTGATGACTGGCGTACTGAGGCCCTCTTGAAATGTAGTACTCTCTGGCGAGGCGCAAGTCGAGTATGTGATGCTATAGCTGTTGTCGAGACAAAAGTTGCTCGAGTTCTGGCTTGCCAAATTCTTCTTCCTGGAGTGGTCTTTGGTGAGGCAGAATGTGACCATGAGATGTCGCAGCCGTCGTTGAGGAGAGAGTTCACGTTCTGGCTTCTAGAGTTTCATTCACCTAAAGAAGTCTCTAGCAAGGCGGATTTTGACCGTAAGCTTTGGTAGTCGTCATCAGCAGGAAGGTCGTTAACGTTCTGACTTATCGAGTCTCCTCCTCACTAGTGTCATCTCTGGTTGGGCGGAATTCGAGTTCTAATTTCGCAGCCACTGCTTATGAGAGTTGCTGACGTTCTGATTGATCAAGTCCTCTCACTAGAATAATGTCTGCCAAGGCGAACTCGAGTACAGGGTTCTGCAGCCGTTATCAACGAGAGAACTACCGATATTATGATTTATTGTTTTCCGTTGACCTGGAGTGATCTCTGGCAACAAGAACCTGGAGACGCAGCGTCGCCTCCTTGATGGGATGCTGCTGCTACCTTGCCATGAGCAGGAACAGGCATCCCGCAGCGGGAAAGGCGGTGTAAGTTGATCGGGATTCGAGGCTTTGCGATCTTGAAGAGACTGCTGCTGCGGGCTTAGCGGAAGAGGACAAGAGGCTCCAACGCAGAGGGCACGATGCCAAGTGAATCGAGATTCGTGGCGTTGCGTTCTGAGATAAGGCTGTGGCAAATGGCTTAATAGAAAGAGAGTAGAAACTTTCGCAGCAAAGGAGCAGGAAGCGAAGAGAATGAACCGGGGCAACTCTCTACTTCGTGCGAGGGTAGAGATATGCTGATTCGTTGAAAAAAACTTGCGGCGCTTGGTCAGGTTGGCGAGCAGGCAGCTGTCAGATGAACAGTCGGTTGTGCCAGCTGCGTGCCTGCTGATAGATGATATCAACGCCGACCTCTGTTTTGGAGGAGTTGTCGGTCACCTCTTGGCAGATTGTAAATTCTTTTTGTTCTCGGGTATGAAGAGTTGCGACAAAATCTCAAAAAGGGGGCACGGAAAGGTGCAACAGATATCACAGTTCATGAGCACAATTCGCAACGGCGTTGGTAATGTTAGGTCCCGACGCGGTTGATCGACCCAACTTGAATATTTTCATTCATGCTTGTTGAAGTATTTTGTCAAGACCGAGACGCCCCAAAGCCCTGTGACCAGGCCGCACTCTGCGCGCCAGCTACAGGAGCTAACCCAATTCGCTAGATGCCATTCTGCCAGTCGCGGTTCCAGCATCATAGATTTACTCGTCGTCCTCATCTTCCTCCTCAGCGTCGGCAGTCGTTTGCGCAATTCGGTCCAAGTCACGTTGACCGGACTGGGTGATGCGACGTCCGCCCTTCTCTTCATCCTGTTCCAACACGCCGATTTTCTCCAAAGCCTGTAGGATCTTGCGGTCGACGGATCCTGAGGCGTCGACGTGTCGAGATGGCCGGGAGCCACGGTTCTTGGCTGTGCCGTGAACTTTGCGAAGACGGCCCACTCCGACGGTCTTGCGAAGGTATACGTGACGGGCGACGGAAGCAGCGCGGACGTAGAACCAGTCAATGTTCTGGGGGGGCAATTCCTTGGCAGGGCCGGTCTTAACCGTGTCGACCCAACCTACGCAATCATTGTCAGTCATAGAGCGTAATGAGCACTCAGAAACGATATATCATACCAGGAATGGGCAGCTTGCCCTGACGCTTCAAGAACGCAGCATATGAGTTGATGAATTTTTGCGCCTGCGAACAAAGAGACCCATTAGCATCATTCCGTCTTCAGAAGTCTTGCGACTCCCTCGCGCCTGCTCTCCAATCTTTTGGTCTCGAGTCCGACCATGAGCTCGTCCCCGGGGCCAGCGCTGAGGTTTATCGCGTGCTGGCGAGGCTGGTAGCGGCAACGCAAATCCATCCATGGCTCAGCGACCAAATGAGTGGCCCATCCGCAGTATCGCTCATACGACTCAGCGCTGTTCCCAGATCATGGCTGGTCGTCGTTCTCCTGCGTGAACTGCCATCGCATATCGCAAAGCATTGGTTTTTGGCCGCTGCGTTGGATTGTTCGACATATGCTCGGGAGTCGCCGCACTCGATGGGCTTTCGAAAGGGCGTGCGTCAAGGAGGACCTACATCAACGTCGCGCACAGTGATTCCGCCAGCCATGTTTGCAGTTTTGAATGAGTGCAGTGTGGCGCAGGGAAAGAAGTGCAACTGCGTGTGATAATTGTCGAGGCGTGATGTTGCTTAATCTTTCCTCATCTAGTTCCGCTAAGGGAACACTTTTCATGGAGCGTAGGGTTTGTGGCCCTAACGGGCAGAGAGGAGTATGACTAAGCCATCATGGGGCATGCGCGATCAAAACGGGACATCGCTCACTGTGGGGCCTCGTCCGCGAATGGGGTCATTCGTTATGACGGGTCCTGGACAGTGCTGTTTGCCGCATCTCTGTGAATACTTCTCGAGTGAGCACCAGCATCTCACTCGTCATTGTCGCGGTAGAACACAGAAAATAAAAGCATCGAAGTAGTGCAATTGAGCTCTTAGATGACATATTAGGCTGCTGTTGGAATTCACCTGGCGTCCAAAGGTTTTGGGTCGGCCACTTCAGCCGCTGAGCAACACCCATTCTCAGCTGTACTTCACCAAGATCGTGTCTCAATTTTTCAGCTATTATTGCCTTTCGAAACGATCGACTGTTTTTATAAATTACACAACAAGTTCTCAGTCATCACAGCCTGGCTTCTGTTGACGCCATGCTCCATTTCCATCGCTTGTGGAAACAGTCTCAAACGTCGGGCATTCACTCCTTGCGCCGACAAATCAATACGTGCAAGCACAATTCTTCTTTCTTGGACGCCGCCAATTCCTCCATCATGCCCACTTAGCCAACAGAGCCATAATGGCGACACCGAATGCCACACAGGCATAAGCGAACAGCTGGATTTTGAGGGAAGCGCGACGCATGTAGGGATTGAACATGAACTCATGCGCAAGCAGCTCCACCAGCCCCGTGTACAGCAGAATGCCGGCCGAGATGGCGTCAAAGATGCCATTGACAAGCTTCTGAGTAGAGGCGTTGCTGGGCTGAGCACCGATACCGGCAGCGATTCCCACGGGCGTGGACAGAGCAAAGCCTAAGCAGAGGAGGTAGGGCAACCACTGCTTGTTCGCTGGCCATTCAGCAATGGCGAGTCGAGAGCCTAGACCGAGTCCCTCGAACATTTGGTGGAACACGAGCACGACGAGGAGAACTTTCAGCCCGTTCGTGTCAGTCGTGCCGAGCGTGAGACCGATGAAAACGCTGTGGAATACGATACCAAATTCGAGAATGAAGATGGCAGTTAGCTGCGACGACAGTGACGTGTGCGAGTCGCCCTCCTTGTGGTCCTTGGCGTGCGCCATATGGTCTCTGCCACCGGGGGGGTAGCTGACATCGTCGATCCGTCCCGGGATGGTGGACGCGTTGGGGCCACGGAGGGGTCCCTGATTCTCGATGTCGCTGGGTCTTTGATCAGCAGTGACCCCCTTCTGCTTAGATGACTTGGATGGCTTCTTAATCGCCAAGACTTCGTTGAGATCAGAATTGGAGTCGGAACCAGTAGTAAGATTGCCAGCGGTAAATCCTTCGTCGAAACTTGTCACCAGCAATTCCACCAAGAACATGACCATGATGGTCATGAGGGCAATGCACAATGCCCAAGGATAGTCTCCGAGCCATCGGTCTTTGACACACTGATCGCCCAGATTGTCCGTGGCCGGATCCAGCAAATGCATAAAGGCCGTGGCTATAATGACGCCCGTTCCTACATATTTGCAGACGAAAAACGTGAATTTAGGTACGTGCATCTTGCTCTGGTTAGCCAAGATGACGGGGAGCGTCGCTCCTAGAATTGAAGAGACGAGAATGATGAAGATGGAGGCGATGCGAAGGCCTCGCATGCCCACATCAACGGCCTGGCCATCACAAGTGCTCTGGTCCGAGTCAGCCATGTTGAGGCGTTGTTGTAGGTGGTTCGTCGTCGAATGCTCGTAAGAATAGTCCACGATGGAGGGTGGCCGCGACTTTATCGCGGACTTTTTCTTCTCCCAGCTCAACTCCCCTCGGCTCACACCGAAACGGTCAAAGGCTCCTTTTCTTGTTCACTCCCCAAATTCTACTGCAGTATGAGCAATCGAGATGAGCAAAGGGGCTGAGCACAGAGTTCCGTGATGACAAGCAGTTTTGCTGATCGGGTGGTTTGTCGCGATGCCAAGACGGGTGAGATATGCGGAAACAGGGATCGGGCACTCTTTATGAACTTTGTGACCCTCACACTCGATGATGCGGCCGCCAGCTTTTAGCGCCGTCTGCCTTTTCCTCTCTCAATAAGAAAGGCGACCACGCAAGCCACAGTAGCGGACGAGGCGAATGCACCTTGATGGCCTCACCAGACCAGCAAGGGTGCAAGCGGTCAGCCGCAGGCAGCAGCAGGAGAATTTTTCAAGAAAATTGGTGGAAACAAGAAGGATGCCAAATTATTGATAGTGAGCTGCCGTCTGATTGGTTCAATCGGGAAGAGGGTGCCGGGGAGCAGTGAGATGCACAGGAATGAGAACTGAGAGACGCGGCCTCAAGCCACCCTTGTTGATGTGATATCTTACCACCTCTGCTGTTTGAACGATCCGGATTGCTCGCCGTCCATGGCGCGGTGACCTCCATTCAATCAGCTGCAGACGCACACGAAAATGAACGGCAGTGACTATGACGGAAGAGGGCTTGAGCCACATAGACCTGCACGAGTGTTCGTGTAGGCTCGCTCATGCATATGCGCATGCGCATGCAAGCACTTCAACGTACTCCGTACTTGGGAAGGGATGGAGACAGCAGGGATACTCCGTAATACACTTCTGACCGGGGAAAGCAATGGTGGGATCGGACTGTCGGCCTAAAACCCCCCAGTTGTGGGATAAGACACAACTGTAAAGCAATAAACCATGAACGTGCATGGGCTTCAGTCGCTCCTGCCGCTTTGACGGACGGAGAGACTAGCCATCTGCTCGCTTGTTGGTCGACCGATCTAAGTTGAAGCCGGTAGCTTCGCTGGACCGCATTCGGGCTGCCGGCGAGCAATTGTGCCGTCGCAGGAGGTAAGAACCCTGATGGACATGTGTTCCAGACACGTTCACATCGAATAACGGGGCAAGAAGGCACTCCTCGTCTGAAAACGCAACACGTAGCCACAGGATGCGGTGTGATCCTGGGGGATAGTGCCGCCCATCCGCGGCCGTCGCAGTTGTCGCAGTCTTTCACGCTGCTACACGGCTGCCTGACCACATCCGTCGAGGCATATTGCAAGAGCATGGCCTTGTATGCATGCTCCCCCGAGCAACCCCAAACCGTCATTTGACAAGGCCATCGGCCTAGCCCCCGAGCCCCCGGACCATCCCTGTGTGTGAGCCACAAGGGGAACAATGAAGCTCATCTCGTCTTTTACCCTTCCTTGTCTCGCCTCGCTGTCGTCCGTTCATCCCTCTGTCTCAGGAATCGCTGGAATCCGCGCCACGCAGCTTCCTAGAGTCCTTCCTCACGACGACTTTGCGCTACTACGGCCATTCGTTTAGTTCATCTGTCTGGGCCCACAGCACGAAAACGGCAAGTCGGACCGTCAGGGTGCACGCTATGCTGATCCGGCAGTCCATTTGCTTCTTTTCCACGTGATTTGTTCATTGCATTTGCCTATGATGGATGGCATGACGGCAGGGCGCTTGGTTTCATGATGCAATAATTTGGTGGCTTTCGCACGCGCTCAACCTCAAGGTGCACCGGTTGACAGCGCGACCCTGATTCTCGAGGCATGGACGAATCAAAGGCACCGCTGGTCTCACATCGGCTCTTTGATGCGCGCACGTTTCTCATTACAATTTTTGTTGACTTATCGGCCGGCATTTGGTTGACCGCAGCCCTTGGCTTGGACAGACGGGGCCTGTGATCTAGACGATGGTTTCAGAAGCACGGATTATCCTTGCCGCTGATGGGAAACGAAAATTGACGCCTTCAATCTCGTAGGTACCAGTCGAGGCCACATTGTAAGAAAGGGAGCGTCGGGTCCCAGGTCCTGCTCGAGTCGTCGGCGGAGTGATACACAGGTTCTCGTGTCATGTACATGGTTACGTGCGAGAGCATCGATCACGACGAGATCTGCAAGAACAAGCTCGTTGCCTCGCGTGTCCATGTGCCTTGCTGTCTTGGACCATCGCTTGTGCACTGAGTATTTGTGCAATGAGTCTAATCCTGTGCCGCACAGCATGCTATCCCCCTGGCTGACCATGTTTTACGATCATCTGAGTTCGAGTCATATCTGAGCTCTGGGACATGATTTTAGCAGCTGCGTGTTGTCAATGTGGCCCATCATTTGACCCTCGCTCAACATGATGATCCGTGAATACGTTGCGGCAGCCGTTTGATGGCTTTCATCATGGTAGCCACCAATGGCCATGCTGACTCTGGCCCAAGCTAGTCCATCGGATTCTTGGCCAACAAAATGTAATCACTAAGCAACTGGTTCAACAACTTCGCCATCTAACAATGAGTACATTGCATTTCGTCTGTCTTGAAAGGGAGGTCGAAACAATATGCTGGTTGTGGTAGCTCACTTTGACCTGACCCTATTGCCATCATCGTAGCCTCTAAAGGTCTTGACGGCTTGCGATGATAACTTCAAGGTCGCGTGTTAGTGGAGATTGAGATGGCAATGCTTGGAGGAGCTCATACAGACGGAGATATCCATTGTTGGCCGAATCAGCCTGCTCAAGCAGCCTGTGAGCTCTACTCAGAAATATCTTTGCCGTGATTAGCTCCGAGGCGCATGTCCAGACCCTTCCAGAGTCACCAGTACATATATCGTAAGCAGATCGCTGTGTTCGTGCAAAGCATTGTTCGGCCTCTCTCGTGGGGCAACTCATGCCGTGTCGAGCTCTGTTGACTCCCTCATCACCCAATGCCTACCTCTTACTGTGAATCCCATGTTCGGACAGCGAAGGAGTTGCAGGTTCCTTCGCTTGGCCTGTTGGGCAGGACCTGTCATTGATGAGCATCGGGCCGGCGCGCCTGCAACGACATAGGCAACGAAGAAGAAGATGGTGATCAGCATTGAATGATCAGCCGCACGCGGCCGGCCCTATGAAAATTGCAACTGTCAGGCCTAATCCCAATAGAATGCGGCGATTTCATCATGTTCACGTGTCTCAGCAAGGTCTTCTCTGGAGGGCACGGTCGTTATTCGGCAATTTGTGCCGCACTTTTTCTTGCATGGCTCTCGATGCGCGCGCGCCTCGCCAATAAAATGAGATAGGGCCGGCAAGGTGCTCATGGTACCGATGCTCATCGCCAGTCAATATTGCAGCAGGAGTCGTCCATTTATTATAGCCAGTTGGATTGTTTTGCAGCCTGACGTCTATGAAATCTGGACGATTAAAGGTTGCCCCGCTTGGGTTCGTTCTCATGGGCGGGTTAATTTCAGAGCCTCTTCTATTATATTAATTCTTGCACTAGTATACAAGGCGTAATTGGTTTAGTGGTAAAATTCTCCGTTGCCATCAGCAACGTCGGGGAGCCCTGGGTTCGATTCCCAGATTACGCATTATCTTTACTCACAACAGTGGTATTCTTTTTGGTGTCAATCCGGTCTGATTGGAGCATCGTTTCACCTTCGCAGACCTGAGCTTGCTTTCCCTTTTTGAAAGGATGCAAGGTGCGGAAAGATGCACAGGATGCGACGCATTGTGCATCTTGGAGAGGGTGAGTTCATCGAGAGACAGCACTGTTCATATATTGCTTGTCAACAGACTACTGCTCACCAAGCTCGTTCACTCAAGCCAAGCCTTCCTACGAGACATTTTGTTCTCAGGGCGAGTCTTCACTACAACGCCCTGCATCCAAAAATCTATGCAGCATTTGAGCCCCTAGATACTCTTTCAACCAAGATCGACAGTTTTCTCAACTGCAGGCCCCAGAGCGAATTTCTCAGTCCCGTGGCCAGCGCAACATTGATGGTTGTGATACTTTCGACTTGTTGCTGGTGTCGCCGCCGAGCGTTGACTTCTTGTTAAGCAACGCAAAGAGGGGGAGAGAAGGGACAAGGGAGCAAGCTTGGTGCGAGTCTCGCCGGAACACTCGACCTTTTGAGTGAGGCCTAGTACACGGGATTTGAGCCTAGGGGTGAGGTTGAGATTTTCACCGACAACGTATTTGAAAATGATGCATACTGATACAAGGACATAAAAGTGACTGGATGTGGGTAGCCAACAGCCATTCGTCATCATCTTGACTAAAGAGCGACTCCTATTGGACCCAAAAACTTTAACAAATGAGACGGTGTCGCTTTCCACGGCAACACAATGTACTTCTGCAGGATTCAAAACATTGCAACATGGGATCCAAGAGGATGTATAAAATGGAGAGATGATTAGAATCCTTCGCGTTGAGCCAAAGACGTAAACGGTTGACTGTCCAGAGGTAAACTATCAGCGTGTGACGCCATTCAATGTACTGCGTCTCGTATCGCTCCGGACCATGCCTGAATTCCCATCGGTGTGACTTCTCCTGAGACTGCGCAAGAGTTGATTGCCTAATAGTGTGCATCTGCCCTTCTGAGCCTGATAACCCGTTCCGAGCAAAATCTGCAGGGCTGCAGGGCTGTCTTGTCGTCAGATGCGAGCTCGAATGTGTGTCCTGCGCTTCTTGCGATTGATCATCTTACAGATTCGCTTTTTCCGGGTAGAAGAAGAGTGCATTTTCCGAGGCTCTGGTTTGGAAAGGCTTCAATGCGAGGAAGGTCTGCAGACGCGCCTGGTAATTCTCCGACAAGGTCGCATCGCCCTCGTTACCCTCAATGTCAGAGGTCAAGCCCCATTGGAATGGGGTTTCGACACGTTCATCGCCCGTGCTGGAACTTTCTGTTAAGCTGCTGCTAGAATTATCTAAATTATCGCCGCTTTTATCTAAAAGCTCGCCATTTACCCCCCGCAAGCGCCGCACCAAAGGCGGATATGAGGTGCACAGCGACTCTGACGACGACAACGAGATGCCTTCAATGTGCACCACGTGCGTGAAAAGTCTTAAGGTGAAACAATTCGAGGACAAAAAGAGGCTGCCAAATGTTCACATTGGATTCACACGATTGCGTGATCGCGGATAGACTCCCGAAGTGTATAACGACTGGGATCGGTGCCTCCGAGACGCCATCACGGCCTGCAACACAGCAAACGAGATCGAGACCTGCGAGAGTTCCAGTCACCAGACAGCGGCGTCCAGGTTTTTATGGCCAATATCAACATCACTTCAACCGGAGTGAACTTACGGGAGCAGTGCCACGTAGGTATCCTCCTGAACCTCCCTCACAGCGATAGATAGTTCTACAAGCATATAGTTACATTTATTGAATTAGTTTGAAGAAAGTCACCATTGAGTACCATATCTTGGTCAAGAATTCTTTCT
Organism: Aschersonia sp. MBC 877; assembly: GCA_030787035.1. Classification (NCBI taxonomy): domain Eukaryota; kingdom Fungi; phylum Ascomycota; class Sordariomycetes; order Hypocreales; family Clavicipitaceae; genus Aschersonia; species Aschersonia sp. MBC 877. Next base: position 46,292 of record JARJUA010000196.1, read on the forward strand.
ATGACTACTAGGAACAGGCTATAGCTATAAAGTAATTATAATAGCTTTTAGCATTGGTAACCCTTCTGCTATGGTTAAACTCGATCCAAGGCCAGATCGTTATATTTAAATTCCAGCACTACTACTAGGGTAGCAAGTTCAACCGGTTTGCGTGGGTCACGCTTAGCAATATGGACCCAGATGCGTTCGAGTGACATGGCGACTAGGCGGTCAAATTTGACCACGCGTTCTTGTGCATGGCTCTCCTTTTGCTCTTTATGGCCAAAGACGACAAGGAGCGCAAAGCCTTTCTTATAGAGTATAACCCTGAAATCCAGCTGATTCTGGTGGAGGTTGTGGCCACGGAGACGGTCACGGCATAAATGAAACATTGGGTCGACATCGTGAGGGTCAGATTTGGCACGCTGGTCAGCTTCGCTTCACATTCATTGAAGATATCCCAGAGAGTTCAAAGCGGACATTCTAGCCACGAAATTCCAAAACGAAGCGCTAAATTGAACATAATAGGAGAATTGTTAATGAATAGCAAAGCTTTTGCTAGAAGAATGCTTGATAGTAAGATATTCAAGAATCTAGTCTATATTCTTTGTAATATAGCTTTGCTGCCTAAAACTTACAAGAGCCCTTGATCCTAAAACTAGAGAGAGCCCCAAGATGGAAGATTCTAAAGAGTTAGAGCTACTTATTGCTAGAGACGCGAAGCATGGCAACCCGATTGCACTGCACAGATGCCTCATAGCAAGAAACCCATTCGCCTTCACAGCCCGTACTTGAGCCACCCAGAGCAATCCCCAAAGCTCCATTGCCATCCCCCGTCCATGGCCTGAGTGAAGAAATTCCCAGACCTAATTGTACACCGGCGCCTGCTGCGATGTGAAATGCCGAAGCGATGTAGGGGACGCGCCTCTTTGCGCATCTGACTATTTTCTGTGAGTGTTTTTTTTCTTCTCATTTGCACAGTGTTTGGCATCTCTAGGGGCTTCATCTCTTGGAACCGCGACAACAAAAGCCTCGCGACATTGCTTCGACGGTCGGCAGCTGAATTCAAGACGCCAAGTGGCGAATTTTTGAAGCCGGATCTCCCAGACGACGTCCAGAAGACCAAGCGGTTTCTGGACGTGTGGAGAAGGCATTGAACATCAGCGACTTTTATGGGACATTCAGCTTCACAAAGGGTCACGCGCTGCGTTACTCCAGGAACTAGCACACCCGGCGCGGCTTCAACTTCCCGCGGATTGCTGTCCTAGAATCTGTTCCGAGCAATACAATGCGCGCTTATTTTGGCGTCAGGGTGGGTGCGGAAAACGGATGCGGTCACAATGACGGCTTGTGACCCAACCAACGGATGAAACTGCACGCGTCCTCGCGGCAAGCAGGATGGATTTAATCAAGGGGCGAAAACTCGTATTTCCGCAAAATCCATCTCCTTGTCTTATGTACAAGATCTACTAGACGAACTCAAGCATTGTACAAGAAGCGCAACTTATCTATGCCCCAAACTCCATTTCGAGAAATGCAATGCGCGCTCAATTTTGAACCCAGATGCGTGCAGAAAAAGCACAAGGGGAAGGACAATACGCTCGAGATTCCTTTCGCATGACGTCAATACTCGCCACACATAGGCATATCATGCGGACACGGGCCTGTATTCGCGGTGTCGCATTCCGCAATGCAGGCACGAAACGTCACGAAAGGTTTCTGCTGATTCGGAAGTGTGTCCTTGAGGCCCTTTCCCAAGAAAGGCGCTGTGAAGCGAACAGAGTGTGCTTCTCGCTTCCAGCAAAACTCATCCCAGTTATTGTTCAAGTTCATCATTTCCTCCTTCGGCAAGGGCCGTATTGTCAGATTTGCGTTGATGGTGACGGCCTTGGCCACAGCTTGTATGCCACAAATTATACGTCCCGCTGGACAGGTGACTGTCGCAACCGAAGTGTTGGCATTGGTCTCTATCCAGCTGAGTTTGGTCAACATTTACTCTTCATTGGGCGCATGAAGAGAACTCACCCTCTCGAATAGGTAAAGGTCATCCCCAAAACGCCGGTGTCCAGATTGAAGCCTACCGTTTCTGTGATTCCACTGTATGCCGGAAAAAAAGTCAGTCACTTGACAGCTTAATCGAATATGTTTTCTGTCGCTCATACTAAGAATACATTTGCGACTGGCCCAAAGAGCACGAATCATTGGGACCCGACATGCAATGACCTCCGTAAACCATTTCCGGCGAGAGATCGAAGGGTTTGCTCATACTCCAAGTAGTCAACAAGTCTTCCGTAAAGGGCGGGCAAGCTTTAGGAAAATTGAAGAGGTGCTTGAAGTACCACATCAGAACTTCCTTTCTCATTATGAATAAAGAGGGGACAGGAAAAAGGGGAGAGGGCGCGTGAGGTGTGTGTGTGTTTACAGGTGACCTGAGTTATGAATAAAGAGGGGACAGGAAAAAGGGGAGAGGGCGCGTGAGGTGTGTGTGTGTTTACAGGTGAACTGAGTCTTGAAAGCTGGTTTGGTCAAAGGCCAAAGAAAAAAGGAGATGAACGAGGAAGAGATCAATGATGACTGGTGTTATGATGAAAAGAAGAGAAATTCGGTCACCAGGACTGGCGAGGGAGAGGTCAATTTATACTTGATTTCGCCAGACGATATGCTCTTGCCAGATTTCTTCCCGCCCGATTCCTTCTACTACTTTCCGCATCGTTCTGTTGAATCCCTCGCTTTTTCCCTCGCTCGCGGCAGCTGCCACTAGGGGTTGCCACAACTGAAAGACTCGTCAAGATGGCGCTCACATGCTTTATGAACTTTGTCAAGGTGGCACTTGCGCATTTGGTGGACTTGTCAAGATGGCGTTTACACAATAGTTGAGCTTGTCAAGATGGCGCTTGCCTAATTGTTGAAGTGAAAGGCGGCGCTTGCAAGACGGCAAGATGGCGCAGATTGCATTGTCACCATCACAGCCTTCCTCTTTCTGACACGCTTCCACTCGCAGCTGCGTTGCTTGTTGTTGTTCCGTCTTATCTTTTCCTCCTGCAGAAGCATCGATGCCGGGACCGGACCCCAGTCAGTCATCTGCAGCTTCCTGCTGGTCGGGGACGCTTTCCCGAATGAATTCACGGATGGCGTCCCAAAGCGTCTGCCATCTCTGCTTAGTCAAGCCCTCAATCAGCCCCCATTATCAGGATTCAGCCCTCCCCATCCATTCGACCCGACAATCAAACCTACACCAACCACCGGTCTTCGTGGGCACACGACGGCAAATGCCAGAAAAGTCAATCTGCCATCGGACGACGCCATGGTACGTCGTCGACTTGATTCCCCATCACCATGGGTATCAGCACGACGCCCGTCGCTCACAGCCGGCACGAGCAGCCGGGGAAGGCGTCCAAACCTCGGGCCAGGACCTTTACGGGTTGTCAGACGTGTCGCAGTCGCCACGCCAAGTGCGACGAGGCTCGCCCGACTTGTGCGACCTGCAAGCGTCTGAATCTCGTCTGCAAGGGTTATCTGCCGCAGCTGCAGTGGATGCACAGAGAAGACGCGGATGCCTGCGCACGGGAGCAGCAACATCATCGTGCTTGCTCGTACCGTTATCCCCTGTTCGATGAGCAGACTAGACATCTGATGAGCCGGGACCTTGTCGAGAGCCTCGGAAACAAGTCTGCTGGCTCGATTCTCAGCGAACTCGACACGAAGCTCGTGACCCGTCATCATCACCACCACATGACCGGCCCGTTTGGTGTTTTCCGGGCTTGTGAAGACCTCGGCGCCCTCTGTCCGCCCCAGACATTCCTGTCCGCTCCCGAGGCGGCTATCTGGGATTTGGGAGCTTTGATCCCGCCGGCGGACACCTCGCAACAGTCATCATCGTTGCCTCGTGTCGAGCACGCTCTCGATGCATGCGAAGCCCCTCATCATGTTGGTCAATATGACGACACTAGATTCAGCTTCCAAGCCTCAGCGCCGCTGAATCATGATGAGCTACTGCTATCTGCAATCAATGTAATGGACATGACTGATGGCGCTTGGATTGGTCTGCTGGCGGAAGAGCTATGCGTCGGTGTCAACGATCAAGGGTTGGGCATTGCCACTTCCCCTCCAGCCATCGTCTCGCCCCATCATGACCTTCTCCCCTCACCTGCCATGCCTGTAAGCCCATTCGAGCCGGAATCGTCCTTGTCCTCCGCCTCGGACCTCGCGACCTCCGCTGAATATGTTCCATCACCACAGATGTCTTACACGAGAGCACGCCTGGAATCGCCGAAAAGCGGCTTGCCTGGAGGCACTTCCGTCTTACCAGCGCACACAGCCGTCTTGCTTCACCACCTCAAGACCAAAGTATTCGCATGTTCCGCCTCGGACGACTCTGTGGAGACCAGAGTGTCGCCCTGGAAATTGTTACTACTGCCCTGTGCACTTCAAGCTTTTGCCGAAATCTCAATATTCACCCATGCCTCACATACTCGCCTAAGTGTCTTGTCAACTTTGCTCGCAAAGAGCGCTTTTCATCTGCATGAGGTCTGCATGACGGACAAGTCCCACACGTCACTCGCTTCCATTCAATGGGACCAGGTTGCCTTCCATCACCAAATAAATGCAGAGATGCATCTCCAGATGGCCTTGGGGACTGAGTTCGGCGGCGCTCAGCAGGCCGAGTACATTGAGCTGTTGATGGCCATTCTCGGCGTTTTGCTGGGTCAGATGAACCGCTTGAACCGCTTCTTGCTGCATGAGGAACCAGATCGAGAACGCCAGGACACAGCTGTGGCGTTCGACAATGGCGCCTTTGACACACCGCAACTGCTTCGGCATGCGGAGCGTCTCATCCGTAAACGAGGACTGCCGTCGCCCAAGTCATACAATCTCCGAGTCTTGCATCATGTCTACACTCATCTGCGCGTAATCGCCGAGAGTACGAGTGTTACGTCTACGAAAACGAACGGCTCCCTCCGAGACCCAAACTTCCGTACACGGGAAGAAAATCTAGGCAACCTCGATATCTCGCAGAACAAGCCCGACGACATCGGATACAACGACATTCATCTTGATGTGTCTGGACACTGGCGATTTACATTATATTTGGACATATACGGTGTACCAGAATCCCTCATGACACTTTTGTCACAAATCATTAGTCTTGTCAACGAGAAGCCCATGCTAGATGTGACTGCGAAGAGTAACGGCGCCGTGGCGACTGCACTCGCACAACACGTCAAGATTCTGGAGCATCAGCTTTGGTCCTGGTCACCGCAGAAATCGGGACTTCAAGCCGGTCCATCGAGGCCCATTGTTTCAACGTCTTCTGACGGAACGCGGGGTCAGCGGCCTGAATCTCGGTCCCTAATCGGTGCCGTGCATCAGGCTCTCATCATCTACTTCTACCGACGCGTCTATTGCATGAGTGCCATGATCATCCAGGATCAGGTACGAAAGACGCTGGACTTTGTCGACCTGTTTCCCAGCTCAGACATACTCGATCAAGACTTTGCTCTCACGCTTGGATGGGCTCTCTTCATCTGTGCATGCGAGGCAGCGACGACGGAGTTGCAGTGTAGGGCAGCGCGATACTTGGAAGCCCTTGACAGGTATGGAGTTTGTATGAGCCGTGCGAGCAGACCGAGCTCGATCGTCAAATCATTGTGGAATCAACGCGAGCAAACGGGAAACTTTGCCTTGAGCTGGGCCGAGACAACTCTACAGGAAGCCCATTAACTGAGCATCTTGATCGGACTACCTACTACTCCCTGTGTACTTGCATCTCTGTGTACTGCATGATCATGATGTCACATCGTATCCGGCTGCTCGAATGGCCGCGGCAATTTCTTCCCTCATTCCGGTCTTTCGCAGCGCAAAGGGCTTTCGCAGTCCCCCAGTCTTCCAACCTCGCAGCTCCATACCCGTCTTGACACCAGAGCAATAGTTTGCCGATTCGAGAAGCTTGCAAACGGGGAATATTTTGGCCCAAAGCCGACGCCCTTCTTTCAAGTCGCCGCGCACTGCAACGGCATTCCAAAGCTGGACGGAGAGCTCTGGCAGAATGTTGGCGGCTCCCCACACAGAGCCTTTTGCTCCGGCTGCCATGCCATAAAACGTCAGTGTATCCCATCCGTTGAAGGTGGTGATCTTGTTTGTTACTGCGTCGTCGAATAGCAGCTCGGTCAGTGCTGGACCGTTGCCAGACGTGTCCTTGAGATACGCGACACCAACATCACTAAGCGAGGCAATTTCAGTGGGAGTCAGGGCCAGACCTGACGCTGTCGGGATGTTATAGTAGACTATGGGAAGCTTCGACGCTGTATGGACGTCTCGTAACAGGGACCGAAGCTCCTCGAGGTCGACAGCATCGTAGAATGGCGGCACAACCATGACAGCATCCGCGCCAGCATCAGCAGCGTGCATAGCCAAGTCCACCATTTTCTCCGTGGAAAGGTCGCCGATGCCTGCCACGACGGGCACGCGACCCCCGGCGGACGCAATGGTCTGCTCCAAGACGGCTTTTCGCTCCTGCGTAGAGAGCGCGGTGAACTCGCCCGTGCTCCCGCCGGGCACCAACCCGTGCACGCCAGCGTGGATCAGGCGGTTGATGTGCTGGTCCAGGGCGTCGAGATCCGGAGCTGCTTGATCTTGGGTGAATGGTGTGATCAAGGCGACCAAGATGCCTCCAAGTGCACCGTTTGCCGACATGTTCTCAGCGAGAGGTGGTATGTGTCTGAAAGGAAAAGCAAGGCATGAACCGTCCTTGGCTGAAGTTGGACAGAGGTTAGGCAAGACGGTCGAGCAGAGGCAAGCATGGTCTTTTCAATCCCGGGTGACCTTGTGCCTCGTGTACTCAAATGCTTGCCAGATGCGGTTGATTGAGGGCTGGCGACAAGCGGCATCGGCCACGCCATTGATTCCGGCATGCTTATTTGGACTGCGGAGACGATGCTTGCAGAGTCGCGGAGACTTTCCCCAAATGCATGCACTGCAGTGTTACATGTGGCGAATTGGGGGGGGGCACGTACTATCTTGTTGTGGACGGACTATGGGCTGAGCAGTGTCGAGATGGGGAGACATTGGGGCTCATGTATTGTGCTGGACCATTTTTGGGATTGGCTGAGGCTGTAGTCATGGGACTGCACCTTCGGCTCGATTGAGACGGGATGCGCAAGACTGTGCGATTGGAAAGCTCTCACGATGAACGGTTTTACACTGACGGCAGTCGGCATCCCTAGCATGGACGAGCTTTATGATTGTCGGACTTTACACTGGCAGTCGGTATGACTTTGTGGGGGGAGATTCATGAGTGACGACTTCACACAGCAAGTCGATATATCTGAGTTTGCTAGGGAGCTTCATGATTGATGACTTCTCAATAGTAATTGATATTTCTGGGTTTGTTGGCGACCTTTATGATTGACTACTTCACACACTGGCGATTGGTAACTCTGGGTTGGGAGCGCGCGCGGCGCAGCTTCAACACGCGTGAGATGTTGCCCATGCGTTTGGAGCGCTATGGGGACAAAAATGGCTGGCTACAAAGCTCAAAGACGGCTTTTCGTTGACCAATTTAGGCCTCAAGTCATTGTGCCCACGTAGTCTGTTGCGGCCTCCGAGGCAAGAAGAGCGCGCGCACCTCACACTGCAAGGTGTCAAGGCTCACTGTATGCAACGCCCAATGAACTTCCTACATGCAACACGTTTGCGCCTGTGACAAGGCTTGCCTGATCCTTGGTGCAAAAGCCGCCTCGTCAGGCTCCTTGCATAGTCACAGTTTGGCCAACAGTCCATTGACGCCCAGCACAGCCAGGTGACTGGCCGTGATGTCCTTGATCGTTCGGCACCTGCATCCCATTAGTTTCCCTTTCAGTAGGGCGGCGGTCAAGGTTCCCCTGACGTACCCTGCCAGGGCCATTGCAATCTTCAGTTCGTATGCCAAAATGTGCAGGGCCAGTTCGACCCCCTGCTGGCCATTATACTAAACGGAGCAGAGGAATAAGCAACAGAATGGAAGCAGCCGGACTGACGCATCGGCACTCACGGCGAGTCCCCAGATGGGTATTCTGCCCACGAAGCAGTGCGTGGCTCCCAGCGCGAGGGCCTTGAAGATGTCGGTACCGCGTCTGATGCCCCCGTCCACGGCGATGGGAATCCGCCCGGACGCGACGGGCGCGCAGATACGCAAGGCATCAAGCGTGGCGGGAACGCCGTCGAGTTGGCGGCCGCCGTGGTTCGAGATGATGACGCCATCCAGGCCGTGGAGGATGGCGAGACTGACATCCTCGGGCGCGTAAACTGTCGAGGGTCGTTTATCAGTGTTCGGCAAGTTCCACCGTGAAACTCTGTCACCCTACCTCCTTTCAGCCACAGCTGAAGCTTAGTGTTGGCGCGCAGCCAGGGGATGGCGGTATTCCAATCCAGCGAGGGGTCTGAAGTTGTCAGCGTGACGTCCGTCGTCATGGCCGCTGGCGACATACCGAACGCGTGGGGCTTTGCGGCAAGAGAAATGTCGTTGGGGTCGCCCGACAGCTCCTCTCGGGCGTCGGATTGCAGGTTCGGCCACGACAAGTCGTCCGGGAGCTGGAACTTGTTTCTCGACTCGTTCAGACGCCTGCCCAGGAGGGGCACGTCGACAGATAGAAAGATGGCCTTGTATCCCGCAGCTAACGCCTCGAGTCAACGCCAAGTCAGGACACGCCGCGCTTGCCAGCTTACCCTCTGCTCGTTTCAGTATTCGGAGCACCGTGGCCCGATCCCGCAACACACAGATCTGCATGGCGTAGGGATTTCCGGCTCCCACGGCGGCGACGTTCTCCAGCGTGTCGGTAGCGTAGGACGAGAGGCCCATGCAGATGTTCCATTTCGCGGCAGCGCGCGACACGGCCACCTCGCCTTCTGGATGCGCCAGCTTGTGCATCGCAGCTGGGCTGAACCCGAGGGGGAGCGACGTCTTGGCTGGTCAGCGGCGCCGCGCGTCATTGGGCAGCGACGTACCTTGATACCGAAGATAGAGGAGGACATATCGACATTGTCGACGTTGATGAGGATGCGCGGAAGGATCTTGTAGCGGTCAAAGGCGGCTTCGTTGTCGTGCAGACTGCGGTGTATAGGATGTGAGGACGCGGATGCGAGTGACGAGGGCGAGAAGGGGAGACTTGCGTGATGAGGTCCATGGCGCCCTCGTTGAAGAAGTCGCTGTACATCTTGGGGAGCTTCTTGCAGCCTTGCGTTTTGAGGTCGGAGATGGAAAGGACGTTGTCGTCCCATGTTGGTCCGCGGTTGGCCATCTTCGATGGTGGCTGGTGGTGAAAGGAGGCGTCGTATGCCTCTGCGTCTGATGATTCGTCGTGATCTTCTTGGATGTGCTACGGACGATGCTGAAGCTCGCGCGGCAGCAGAAGATGCAGAGTCGACTGTGCGTGATGCCCTCATAGGTGAGATGGTGGAAAGCATAGTAGAACAGCCAGGCGAAGTGCGTTTTTTCAACACGCGATCGCACTCCATCTGGCCGCGATAGGGCATCAATGCCGTTTCAGAGCTATCGCGCGTCTCCGATTCTAGCCATCGATTTCCTGCTCCGATGCGCTGCCGGCGCTATCACATTCTCGCGGAGACGTTCCCGACCGAAGTCGCAGGTAATCGCCACCAGTTCCGTCCATGATAGAGAACTGAGATTGGTGATATGACCTCGGGAAAGCGATGGCGACAGCCGGCAATGCACCGTGAGGCGTAGCCCGTATGGCAACGTCGGGCTGCACTTGCCAATTGGTGGATAAGCTTTCTTGCTATCGGACTGAGCGCGATCATCACCAATATGCACATGCTGGACTGCAAGGGAGAGAGGGGGGTCACACATCACGGGTTGCAGCAGTGCTGCGTGATACAGCCCGCACAGGCAAAGCAGGGAGGAAAGTCTTGCCGACGGTCGATGGTCACGATTGGCTGGATGCCAGCGTCAAAGACGGGCCGTCGGCGAGGCATGCCGCCGAGGGCGTCGGGCTTGTCCTTTGACGATATACATGGTTTGATGGCTGCGTTTGCGAGAGATGTAAGACATCAAGGTCGTGTCCGTCATAGCAAAGATAAGTGAAAGGTCTTGCCATATGTACATCAACGAGGCCTCGATTGATCATTGTCTCGGTAAACAACGTCCCGTCGTTTGGCCTGCATGTCGTTGGGACTGATGCGCGCCCGTCTAGGGTAGGTGAGGATGGAATCATCACGACTTCTTGACTGGTGCTCGGTGTAGCCCGAGGTAGTCTGAAAACATAAATGCCACCGGCTTTGATTACCGCTACTCGACATGCTATGCGAGGCCGGGAACAAATGAGATCAAGCATCATGATGGTGCAGCAGAAGTAGTTGATGGTGGAATCGAAAGATGTCTGGCGTGGGACTCGTCGTAAATGGCGCATCGTCGTAAAGGGCGCACACGACAGACGCGAACGATAAAACAACACAATAGACAAACACCGCTGCTGGGTGAGGCAACTCGTTTGTATGACTGAGCTGGTGAAGTTGTTTCGCTTGACTGTCTACTCAGTAAAACGCACAGGCGGACAGGTTGACCGTTACAATCGAGAAGCAGTTGAGAAGCACTTTGTCCGTCGGTTCACCTGCTTGATCGCCCCTGCCCGTTTACAGGCGTGAGAGGCCTTCTGTGCTTGCCGGCTGCCCGTCACCCGACAAGTCTGGTGCAAGTCTGGTGCACTGGCAGTAGGAATAGGAGTGCGCCCGCGCCACCCGCCACGTGACTATTGCTGCTACCCAACCTTTTCGCCGGCCTGTCGGCTTCACCTCGCTTCAACCGTCGAGCGAAAGATCCGGAAATCCGCCGACAATCAGCCATCGCGACGCTTTCAGTGGTCATCGTGCGCGTCCGTCAATGGAAAAAATGTCGGGCTCTCCACCGACATCGCCAACCTCACCGTCGCAGCACGCAGCCACGGTGCACGCCTACGCCAGCAATGGGTTAGAAATTCTCCAGGCCGCCAGCGATGCTGCGCAGCAAGCCATCCACATCCCCCAAGCTCTCCAACAGGCTGCCGCCGAGGCCGTGTCTCAGCATCAGCAGCAGCAGCAGCAGCAGCAGCAGGAGCACCAGTCAAATCATCATCATCAGCATCACCAACACCAGAGCGATGACACCGCTGCTGCGTCCGGGCTGCTCGAGCTGCCCCGGGAACCTGCTGCCGTCTCGGCGCAGCAAAGCCTCGTCCCTCGCCCGTCATCAGAAGGCGTGACGCGTGACCCCAACGTCAATCCAAAGTTGACGCGCTTACGACGGGCCTGCGACTTGTGCAGCAGACGCAAGGTGAAATGCGACGACTCCAGCATCCCGTGCCAGCCGTGCCGCGAGCTCGGTGCCGACTGCACATGGGAGCGCGAGACGAAGCGGCGCGGACCACCAAACAAGCATGTCGAAGCTGCCAAGGCGGCCAAACGAGCCCGTCTGGAGGCGGCCGCAGGCATGGCCGCCTCGCCTTCACCTCACACTGCTGCCAAAACTCTGATGAACATATCAGCCGACGGGGTTCCCCTTGGCGCCGAGTCCATTGCCCCAATGCCGGTTCTCGAACTGCTAGTCGACGACTTCTTCACCTACATCCACCCCTCGGCACCCTTTCCTCACGAGCCTACCTTTCGACAGTCTTTCGCTCACAGAGAGGACCGAACGAGACCCGAGTTTCTGGGACTTTTGGCCAGCATGATCGGTGTGCTGGTAGCCTCCTTTCCCCGAAGCGGCAGGGAGTATCTCAAGACGCCGCCCCATAGCCTGCAGCAATTCCCCAAAGCCGTCGTGCTGGTCGACAAGTGCAGAGATATCGTGCTCTTGACACGGGGGAGCAAGTGGATCCTGAAGCAGCCCAAGAGCTTGGACGATGCCTGCACGAGCTATTTCTTGGGTCTGGCCGGCGCTCATACACTGCAGTGGAACCCGGCCATGCATTTCTTGGCCGAGACATTGACTCTGCTGCGAGAGCTGGGCTTCACAACACCTTCGATCCCAGGAGAGCTGCCGACCTTTGGGGCCGACCGTTTCTCTCAGGATCCTCTCCCCTTCAATCACGTCAACGACCAAGTTGGGAAACGGCTGTTCTGGTGCTTGTTGATGAGCGTGCGGTACGTGCCATGTCGCCTTGTTCCTCCTACCCTTTTTGCGCTTCTGTCTTCCGAGCTTTATAGCATCCCTCGAGCTCTACCGTCCAGGATTGATCTGACAGCAGCTAATCCTTGTCTCGTTTAGGTCCCTCAACCAATTGGGCATCAATGGCGCCGATCTGGTAATCCCCCCGTCGACGCCAAGTCTACCGTACCCCGAGTATCCCGAGAACGTCGACGATAATTTTATCTTGGCAAATGAGATTAGTCACCAAGCTGACGGTGGCGGCGTGACACTCTTGACAGGGTTCAGAATTGGTATTGATATCTGCACGACCATGAATGGCATTGTCAGTCTAGAGCTTGCTTATGGCATGAGCACCTTGCCTTGGGTCGACCAACGAAGCCTGCTTCGAGATGGCTTGATGGCTGCCAAGTGCATCACGGAGAGCCTCCCACCCGAGTTGCAGCTGGCTCCTCAAGGCGAAGACGCCCACTCGCTGGCGGCTCTGGACGAGTCGGGCCTGCAGTATGTGCCGGTCATGTGGCCTAATGTTCAGCCCACGCATGATGTTCGCAATGTCATCAAAGCACAGCCTCGACAGCGACGGCGGCTGCAGCATGAAATACAAACGGCCAACATGTTCGTGTCCCAACTCGTCACGCGGGCGCATTTCGTCGACATGTACTTCAATCTACGCGACGTCCATCTGGCTGAGGAGCAGAGCGAGCCGACCAAGACTGACAACGCTGATGCAGTGCAGGACGTACGGGACGGAGATGACCGGGAGCTACACGAGTCCATGGCGGCGGAGCGAGAGCTGATTGTGCAGAACTTGCTGGATGTGCTGGGTTCCATGTCGCAACGCAACATGGAGCCGAGCGGCATGTCTCTGCTCTACAAGATCCGCCAAGTCGCGTCCAGACTCGTCAATGACGCGCAGGACCGAAAGGGTCCCGTCGCCTTGCGGTCAGACGAAACGCTGGCTCAGCTGGTGGAAATCCTGACCAAGCTGGAAAAGACTGGCCCGGCGGCTCCCGGTCGAGCCACAGACCCGACGCAGATGACGGCCGAGGACGAGGAGGAGGAGCTGGCTTACTGGGCGGAGCTGCGCGAATACCAGCTTCGCTTGGCCGCCACCGGGGCGTTTGCTAATAGCATTGTGCAGTGAAAACGATGGACCGAGGCGTCGTCAACAGAGACGCTGCAGAAAGATGAAGTAGGAGAACATCATGATGTCATGTCCATCTCTGTGTCTTGGCAATGCGAGAGGCGGCACTGGCGACTGAGCACGAGAACCCAAGAAACAACGAAACATTTAACCGAACGATCTCACTATTCCCTGACGGCATCAGATGCGAGTCGAGTTGGGAGGCAGGAGGGGGAAATTTAGTCGGCGTTACGAGTGGCTTGGCGCCTTAGATTCACATGTATAGCATGGTCGCTAGGATCCAATCGATGCCTCTCGTGGTACGCATCATCCGTAGTACAAGTTTGAAGGGGGGAGGGAAAAGTACAATGAAGGAGCAGACACAAAGACAAATATGACAAGTACTTTGACCCAACTCAATAAAGTCTGGTGCTAGTATATTTTTCGCGCATGAATGACCAAACAAAGGAGCATTAAACAAGGAGTACCCTAACCCAATTCACGGCAATTACCCTCACCTCAGTCAACAAAGTCTGGTGCTTATATTATCTTTTTGCGCACTAAAGCCGAATACAGATCGGAACTCCCCGTCGGGGAATGACGTGCGACAGCGCGGGGGTGGACGCGAGTAAGGGACGTTTCAATTTATCGAACGGGAAATTGCCAGATCGGGCAGATTTTAACCGAGTCGGTCTATCGGCATCAACACCGGATGCTTCGAAAGCAAAACAGTGTCAATCTATCGAACGGGAAATTGCCAGATTGGGCACATATTCAACCGAGCCGGTCTATCGGCATCAACCCCGGATGCTTCGAAAGCAAAACAGACTGTGATGTCACTGAGGTTTCGCGCTTGGAGACGTGATGTAGTGACGTAACGTTGAGGATGGTGAGATGAGATGGGTTGGATTTGGGAGTATAAATGGGAGTGAATGTTGCTGGTGGAAGTTGTTGGTTGAGCCATAGCATCTCATCTGAGCTTTCGGTATTGGAAAGACTTGATCATCTCTAAATCTTTGCGTCAACTTGTACGAGACTCTTTGATACTTTGTGCTCAAGATTGTTAAGACGTCTTGTCCGGAATTCTTCCTTGAGACGTTGCTTTTTAAGACCATTTTGACACCTTGTCTGCGGTTCATCCCCCTCATCTTGCCTTCAAGATCATTTTGACATCTTGTCTACAACTCATTCTCAATACTCTCATCGTCCCGCGACTTGCCTTCACCACTTATACGGAGCTCCCTCCTGGCGTCATCGCTGTTACATGCGCAGCTCCCCTCCCATTCCATCCCAGCTCCTATCACCAACTCATACCCCTCTCAATACTCAACTCCCAGTACCGACAGTACGCAGCTGCCATTTCTTATCGAACACCTTCAGCAGCAGCCCACTTGAATCATGAAGGCATACCTACTCCTATCCCTCCTCGCTGGCCTCTGCGCCGCCATCCCAACTCCCGTCGTTGTAAGAACCCCTCTCTCCTCTCCATCATGACCACCCCTACTAATCCCACACAGACCGATGACCCCTCCCAAGACACGGGCAGCATCCAGCGTGAATTCGACAAGGAGAACGCACACCTCCCCCCCGGCAGCCCAGGCACTTTGAACGGCATCCCGGTCGGTGGCGTCAACTTTGGCGGCGCTTCTCACCCCGGCGTGCAGATCGATCAAGGGCAGAGCAAGGGTACAATAGAAGGCAACGGACAGCCGCCTCGACAGTTCACGGTATCGTCTTATCTTCTCACCGCTTTCGAATCAATACACACAGGCAAGCTGACATGTGCTAGAACGCTATCCACGGTATTCCCGTCGGAGGCGAAGACGCCTCGGGCATCACGCAACCGCCAGGCGTGACGGTTGATAGAGTAAAGTCCCAGGTGTCCTGGCAGCGTCCAAGAGTAAGAATTCTTCTGCCTTCTCATTTCATGTTGATGGCCCGATTTGTGCTGATGCGTGGTTAAGCCTCCGCTTACGCGACCCGACCCGTGAAGATGAGACATGGTGGTTTCATGTGGCGAATGATGGTCCCGACGATGGGGGACTGGCTTTAGGGTCGGTTTGGATGGACTGTTTGGCTTTTTGTATGATTTTTGTGTGAGAACGGGAAGACTGTTTGGCTTTTTGTATGAGAACGGGAAGGGGGGGAAAGTTATGGCGCAAGAATCTCGTTGATGTTGCAGCCAAAAAAATGCGCAGTCATGTGTTCCCTCTATGAGTGTTTCATCCTCTGAGAGAGTAAGCCACGCCAAGTCCACACTGCCAATGAAAAGACATGCAACCTTCACTCGGTCCGCCCGCCACCGAGCTGCAAGCATCCAGCAGAAAACAACCACCACCAAAATGTCCATGAGGGCCTATCAGATCACTTCGCCGGGCCGTGTCCCGTCGCTGTTGCAGCCAACAACCCAGCCACTCCCGGCAGCGCCCAAGGGGACGCAGATCTTGGTCCGCGTGGCCGCCGCATCCCTCAACCCAGCCGACCACGCCGTGCCGGCCCTGGGCTTCGTGTCGCGCTTCATCTTCACCTACCCCAGCACGCCGGGCATGGACCTCTCGGGCGTGGTGTGCGCCACGGGCCCCCAAGCGCGTGACGTATCCGTAGGCGACAGGGTCGTCGCCCGAGTCAACCCCCTCAAGAAGCCAGGCTCACTCGCGCAGTACGTCCTGGTCGACAGCGACGGATACGCCGTCCTGGCGCCATCCGTGTCCTTTGAAGAGGGTGCCGCGCTCGGCACAGCCGGCCTCACGGCCTACCAGACCGTGAAGCCGTACGTGCGCGCGGGGGACCATGTCTTCATCAACTCCGGGTCGGGCGGCACAGGCACCTTCATGATCCAGGTGGCCAAGCTGCTGGGGTGTCGCGTGACGGTATCGTGCTCGACGGAGAAGAAGGAGCTGTGTGCGCGGCTCGGCGCCGACGACATCATCGACTACAAGACCAGTGACGTCGTGGATGAGCTGCACCGGCGGGGGCGCGTCTTCGCCCTCGTGCTGGATAACGTTGGGTACTCGCCCGCGAACCTCTACGTGAAGTGTGCGGGGGTGATGCTTCCGCAAGCGACCTTTGTCGTCGTCACGGGGAATCCGAACGCCATTGTGTCGTGGCTGCGCCCGGCTTGGTTGGGTGGTGGCAAGAACCGCATCGTCATGTACCTGACGAGGGCGAGGCGCGCCGACTTGCTGGAGCTGGCGGGCTGGCTCAACGATGGGAAGATCAAGGCCGTGGTTGATCGTACCTTTGCATTTGAAGATGCCAAGGAGGCTTTTGAGTATCTGATGAAGGGGTCGGCTGCCGGCAAGGTCGTGGTGCGTGTGGCCGAGGACATGGAGTCACTGACTGCGTCTCATTGATGTCCTCCAGGGGACGGGGAGTGGTGTAACTACATATATCTGTATCAGCACACGGCAAATTGCAGATTGACTGACTTACTGAGATGGCACTGCTGACTGCGTAACCGGCTCCGTCCATTGCGGCTGCTCCATGTTTCTCGTATATTTGGCAAAGATTGTCAGGAGTAATAGCAAAAAAATCAATAGATGCAGCATATAAGTTGTCAGGAGTTATAGGCACAAACACCAAATGCAGCATACAACAGATTGCAGCTTCACCCATCATGATATTACGACACTCGCTCCAGTCACCGAACTATTCCACTGCTACTCGACATTCCATATGTAGCCGGCACAGAGGTACGAAGATAGAAGCACTTCAACGAGCACATGACAGGTCGCAACAGCCTATCGACATGGGACGGACCAGAAACCGCGCCGGGGAAGGGGATTCTACAAAACCAGGAATGCCCTGCCCCATCAGCCGACGGCAGATGACAGCTTCGTCAAGGCATATAAACCCGGTTCTCATCCGTCAACGTCTCGTGTAGCTACAATTGACGAATAAGCTCGCCCAGGCACCGCCGTTGCCGAGTCAAGAGGCCCGGACCATCACAGCTTTGGGGCGTGGCTGGGGTACTGTACTGTTGTGGTTCGTGTACGTGGTGTACAGGCTAGATTCCCGCGACGTACCGGTCTGTCACGTAGTTGCTGGATTCCCAATGCCGTTGGTGGGATGTACGCGTTTATGTATTCGCATGACAGGTTCAGGCATCCCGTGCTCCTCATCAAGCGTGAAAGGTTCCGTCTATTAACTTCCGAGTGATACTTTAATATTGGTAAGAAAAGCCCGTCACGTTGTTGCTGGATTCCCAATGCCGTTGGTGGGATGTACGCGTTTATGTATTCGCATGACAGGTTCAGGCATCCCATGCTCCTCATCAAGCGTCATAGGATCCGTCCATCAACATCCGAGTGATACTTTAATATTGGTAAGAAAAGCCCGTCACGTAGCTGCTGGATCCCCAATAACGTTGATAGGATGTACGCGTTTCTATATTCGCATAATAGGTTCCGGGACCTCGTGCTACTTAGACACCATATGCTCCGTCCATCAACATCCGAATAATACTATTATATTGGTAAGAAAAGCCCGTCACGTAGCTGCTGGATCCCCAATGCCATTGGTGGAATGTACGCGTCCATGTGACCCCGTGCTCGTGAGAAGGCGTCATGGGCTTCTTCCACACGTCCGAGTACTGCCATCGCGTGGGTAATGAAAGCCCGTACCGTAGATGCTGAATAACAATACCGTCGATGAGATACACGTGTCTACATACTAAAGAACGTCATTGCGTCGGTACGAAAAGGTCCGCGGATCTACATCCATGTCTATCTTCAAGCTCCAGCAGCCAAGGACTCAACATCATCAGCTCAATCATCGCACGCGGCTAATGAGCACGACCGTCTTAAACACGGGCTCGCACACACACACGCACACACAGACACATCCTACTCACATAACAGCACACTTCAGAATTCAGAGCAGCCACTCGTATCCCTAGATCGCTGCCACATTGATCCTGTAAGACTCGTCATGCATTCGTCCATCCGTTAGATAAATTGCAAGAAAAACAAAGGCCGTCACGTTCAACGCCACACAATCCCCCACTCGAACACCGTCTGTCCTGCCCTTTATGCAGGAACCGCGAGGTCATCCATGAGAGACAAGACGAAAACGTCGCAAATGATGATATAATCCATCCTTTTCTGGCATCAGACATGAGGGTATCAAGCAACAACCCAAGGAAACAAGAAAGGAAGAGGCAGAAACAATAAATGATGCAGTGATCCTCCGCGGCCTGTGAACCCCTATCGTAACCTCCCAAACGCCAGTCCAACTATGATATTGGGGGAGGGGAAAAAAAAAGGAAAGAAAAACGTAAGTCATCAGTATCTTCGACGAACATCAGCTGAGTATCCCAGGCCTGCTAGCTCTTGGAACGCGTGCGCCCCTGTCACGACGGCCTTGCCAGCTTGATAGCAGATCAGGGTATCTCAGTAGGTCTCAGCCTCAGTTTCCAGAGATAATGCTGTATATAAAAGGCAAAAGATCGGACGAGGTATTGTTTCGAAACGTGTCAAAAACGATTGGTTGATTGTTCAGAGTCAGCAAGAAGGTGCGCGTGCTGAGTGGCAAAACGCAACGATCCAAAACCCTGCACCGCAGAAGCAGCGAGCTCAAAGCGCGATCTGTCACGGATTCACGGGAGGCGGCGTAACTATAAGCCTAATAAGCCGTGGCCGTTGACCCCTCGCTCGTGGCCACAGCCACAAGGGCCTCCAGCCGCCTCAGAGAATCCCCGTTTGCGGGGCGTTCCGATGACTGTGGTGGTGGGGGATGCGGCTCTCTCGCCGGGAAGCCGCTGAAGCCGGTGAAGTTGGGATGCACCATGCGATCGACGTGGGCCACCCTCTGGTCCTGCTGAGGAGGATTGCTCTGTGCCGCGGCTGTAGGCCCGTGATACCATCCGTGCCTCTTGCTGTCCCGTGCCGAAGCGGTCGAGGGAGCCGACATGGTATAGTGATGCAGTGATCGACCACTGGGCGCCGCGGACGAGTATTGGCGCGAAGGAGGAGGCTGATCTTCAAACCGGACCGTGGGGTGGCCAAGCTGCGCCGCTTCAGCCTTTGCCTGGACAGCCCTGTTGGCCTCCGAGGCCCAGGCACCAGCGCTGTCTCGCGGTGGAGTCTTGTGGCTTATGTCGAGGCGGTTGAGTCCGCGCTGGAGGCTCGCGTCGTACATGTTCAGGTTTCGGCGTTCATCCGGCTGACTCAGCTCACCTGCTCCTGGCTGGTATGGACGCCGGTAAGGGTGCGGTTCCGGGTCGAGAGACATGGGTGACGGCCCGCGTTGCTGCTGCTGCTGCTGTGTGTGGTGCGGAAGAGGAGGTGTCGTAGGGCGTCTTGGCGGGAGCGGGTCGAATGACTCGATTCCGGGGAGCCGGAATGATGACTGTGAGCTGGACGGGTTCGCCATCGGCGGAGGCGGATGCGGTCTGACGGCTTGGCCGGTCATGTTGAGTTGGGACGCCTGGTTTGGAACGGGCTGATTGCCGTGGTGGCGGCTATCCGGATGCCATGTCCGCCTTCTCCAAGCCTCGTCGGAATTGCTCGACATTGACTCTCGACGGGCAGACCAGCCCGACGTGGAGGAAGCGGGAGACGCACCCGGGTGTCCACCCATGTTCGCCGCAGGAGCAGGCGGTCCGAAGGCGGCGGGATGGGAGCTGTTCATGTGCCCTGGCCCGAACAAGTGGTAGCTGGAAGCGGCATGAAGAGCGTGCACGGCTGATGGAACGCTGAGTCGTCGACCAGGTGTACGGCTCTCAGCGCTGTACATGCTTTGGGAACGGGAGTGCGTTGCCTGGCTAGGCGAGCCCATGCCTGATCCCCAGCGGGGGCTGCTCTGCGCCGTCGAAAAGGTGGCCGAGGTGGGCGTGCTAAAGTCGCCGGGCGAGCCGGGCCGATACGAATAGGTGCTGTCGGCATTGCTGCGATACGATTCCATCGACAGGCGGGCGCGGGGGTCTGCGGTCATGACGAGCGGCGGAGGGCGACGCCGGACGTCAGGCTGGATGCCATAACCAGATCCAACCGAGCTCATGCTGGTGACGCTCGACGTGGACAAGCTCTTGGAGTGACCGCGCACCGGCCCGCCGGCGCTGCCGCCGGTCGATGCTCGTGCTCTGTTGCCCGCCTGCCGAACCCTCTCCGTGGTGCGCATCTGTCGCTGAAAACGGGATCCTGTGGCGGCGAGGGAATCCATGGGTATATCCTCGTTGACATGCACCGTCTGGGCATGTTGTCGCAAGTTGTCCAGGCGTGAGAAGCGTCGAGAGCAGTGGCACTGGAAGGGTCGTTCACCGGTATGTTTTCTGCAAAGAACACGCCACATCAGAGGCCAGCTCCTTCTCTCGTGCTTTTCCAGTCCATTTTCCTCAGGGCCGAACAGGAGGGGGGTGGGGAAATGCCCGCAGTCAAACCATGGCGACTTACCTGATGTGCCGCGCCAGGTGTTCGCTTCGAGTGAAGCTAAGATTACAGGGCGGATAGTCGGTGCAGTAGAAACGTTGCGACTTCTTCTTCTTGCCCGACTTTGAGCTGTCGGCTCCCACGCTCTCGCCGTCGGAGGCGGCGCCGTCCTCGCCGGCGATGCCAGTCTCCCCATCCGAGTCGTCCACGTCCATATCCATCGAATCCCGCCTTGATGACTTGGTCGAGTGTTGCGAGTTCTCCCGACGAATCACGGCTTTCGGTTCGGACGGATGTGGTGGCGGCGGTTGCTGGTCGGCCGAGGCGCCGAAAGTGGCTCGCGTGGGCGTCTTGGAGTCGTCGTATCGCGAAGGCGGTTGTTGCAGGTGCGTATGTTGTGAGGTGGTATCGACCGTGGAAGTGATGGAAAGGGGCGAAGATGCCGTCATCATCTCCTCCTTGATGGGCTCGTCTATAAGCGAGCTGACGGAGCGAAAAGTAGCCGCCATGGTGGCAGGGCTGGGTGCCGGACCGTATGATGAATGTTGGGCGGGGGGTCAGAATCTGGAGCAAATTCTAATTTCCTCTCTCTCTCTCTCTCTCTCTCTCTCTCTCCTTCCTTCTCCCCGGTTCGTCGGTCGTCTCTATGTTGCTGATGTTTTGCGGGCGCAAAAGGTCCGTGATGGCGAATCCAGAAGGAGGGCGGTCGGAAGGTAAGATGGGAAAGCAGAGGAGCGGAGGAGGGCTGCCAGGGGGCCGAGAGGTACAAGTACAGTCAATCCCATTAGCAAGCAAGCAGTGGTGTGCCGGCAGAAGCGTTAGGGTCGGGGTGAGGCTGAATGGCCGGCAAACGGGCAGGGGGTGGGCACTTTGCAGCAACCGGAGAGCAGGGGAACAGACCAGGGGAGGGGAAGAAAAAAAGGTGGAGGGAGAGAGGGGTGGGGGAAGGAGCGAGGCGAACAGGGAGGAGGTAGAGCAGCAACCCAGCAGCAGCCAGCGGCCAGCAGCGGGCGGGCCCCAGTCACAGTGGCCCATTCGCTGCGTTGCCAGATGACACCTTGAAAGGCTTGAGTCGAGGCTAGCTTTGCAGTGACGATGGGAACAGGGGAGTGAGTGGAGTCGCGTCAAGTCTGGCCAGTGGCTTTTCACTTTCTGCGCTTGGTATTTCATGGGAATGTCTTGTTTCGCTTGCTCCCTGACAGCTGGGCTGTTTCAGACGAAAGCGTGAGGTGTCGCAATGCGTGCACGACGCTTGTCGGACGAGGCGGAAATTCCGACTGGGAAAAAAAAAACACATGGCGTGCGTACAGATGCAATATGGAGTCGGTACGGAGCACAGAGTACTCCGTACAGAGTAGCGAATTTGGATCGTCTTCCTTTTCCTCATTCTCTTTTCCACGCGTCTTCTTTTCCTTCTTTTTCCTCTGGTGCCCATCTGGACTGGCGGCGTTTTCTCAAACCCGAGGTCCCCTTTCCCACCCCCTCCCCCAATAATATTCCAGCCAAGATAATAAATAGAGGGCGGCGAGACCAGACGGGGCGCTGAAAGATGGAAAGCACAGCCGTGATAGCCCGACGCCGCCGAAATGGCTGCTCGGGCGTCGGACGGGGCGCGCGCGCGCAACCCACGCCATGCATCGGAACCACCAAGCTCTCTCTCTCCGAAGGATGAAGTAGATGGCAGATATGGACAGTGTCACCATGAGCCAAGCCAGCAGATTCTCAAATACTAATCAGGAGTTTTGTTCGTCTGCTGCCCCGTCAATGGAAAGACATGACGTAAAACCTCGAGCAGAGTCAATATTCCATCTGCTTGCGACAGAGGGGTTCTCTCGCCTGTCTGACTGAGTCAAGCCTTGTGCCAGCCACCCCTTTGAAGCCGGTAGGTATCCGGGATTTTTTTTTCCCTCTTACGCCGCCACCTCAATCAAGACCAGACACAGACAGGCCACGCGGTTCGGTCGAGTTACAAACACCGAAGCTGTTTAAACAACGGTCATGAGTTGGGGACAAATCATCACGACATCCCGAGTGGGTGCCGGACGATTTGAATCTGAGATGCGCAATAAATCTGCTTTGCTCTCGTCCCCTTCTGATGTTGCCCGTCTTGACGTTACTCAGTATTGCGATTTGGGCGTTACTTTTGTCCCCTTCCTCCTACACCCCCCCTGCCGCTTCGACATCGTCCACGTTCCGTTTCCGAAGAAAAAGTGAGATGCACCATAGCGGGCCACCTCGAGTCTCGGTGCCTGCAGGTACGACACTGGCGTAACAAGCAACGCCGAGGGGCAGCGAACCGAGAAAAAAAAAAACCACGTCCGATACTGCGATCCAGGAACGTCGTCGATCCAACAAAGCCGTAGCGAAAGGGCCAGACAATTCAAAGAAACGTCAGACGGTGGCCCTTTTTTTTTTCTTTGCGTGCACACCATTCCGACAAAGCCAAGAAAGTAGCAGAGAACCCAGTCCCATCTTCCCGGCGTGTCCGTCTCGACGATGCCGTCAGCTTTTTTTTCTCAAACAGTGAGCGAGTCACATCCCCTCTGCCCCAGAGGAGAGGGCGGGACTAGGACAAAAGAAAGGGCCAAATGAAAAAAACTGGTTGCGGAACGGCGTCTACTAGCGTGCCAGTGACATCGCCGCCCTGAGGGGGATCGTGCCGGAGAACTCAGGGCCAAATTGGCCCAGAAGGAGGGGGTGAGGGGCGTGTACGTGTGCTGTACGTGGACGAGTGTGGCGCGCCACTTTCCAAAACCAAAAGTCATGCAGCAGCATGTGGGCTGACGGGGGGCAAGGGCGACGAGGGGCCAACGCGGAGAAAAAAAAAATGGCAAAAGTGAAAGAAAGGCTCAACGCCGACGACGATGCTGCAGTGTCGCGCAGAACAAGACCGGCAGTCAGAGAGCCAACCATGCATCCGCTTATATCGACCACACACCCCCCTCCCCCCCCCCTTCCCCGCGGGTGCGCCGACCAATCGCCCCTCCTAGAGACTGCTCTTTGTCTCTTTGCCGTTTGAGCACCCAGTGGTTCCAAGACACAACACCACACAGCGGTGGCTGGTAGAGTGGTGATGGGCGCATTCGAGGCCTTTTCGGCTTGGCCACCACTCCGTATCGAGGGAGGGAAACCAGGCCGATCATGTTGACGACGACGACGACGACCGCGCGGTGGCTGCCCGGCTTCGCGCATCGGGCGGATCGACGTGGAACAAACCACCCCCCAGCACAATGTCTCGCACGTCGGCCAGAAGGGGGTGGAGTCCAGATCCGGTCTCTCTCCCACTGGGACTTCCCATGCATCCCGTAGTTTGGTGCTCCATAAGCCCGGTTCGATTTCGCTGGCCAGCCACCGAGACAAAAAAAGAGGCGAGACCGTCGTTGGTGGTCTTCTGGGGTTCGCGACCCATGGTCTCGTCAAGCCCAGCAGCCATGCCTTTGTCCGACCACGTAGAAGAGTTTGGAGTCAAGAAAAAGAAAGGAAAAGACGAAGCAAGTTTTTGCTTTTATTTTTTGCAAGCGAATGGCACTCGTTGTCCCGAGTGATGGCTACTGTCCACCATAGCGCCTCCATCGTGAGCGTGAAACAGAATACCCTCTCACACACACATACACTCTCTCTGTCTTGTCGTCTAGTCCCATAACTATGGTTCGCCTAAATCGGTGCTGTTGGTAATCAATCTCCTTCCTTCATGTCCTGCCGACTTCCGCCAAGGAGGGGTACAGAAAGAGAAGCGGGGGAAAAGCTGCATGTCAGGCCCGGAGGCGCCGTGGTTGTGCAAGTTTGTTGGCGCCAAGCCGGTCAGCTGCTGCTGGTCAGCTTTAGCTTTCCATCACGCATGCAGCTCTTCGTATCGTCCACTTCACATGCACGAAGCTATCGTCGACCTGCCACGATTCACGCATCTATTCCGTACATGTTTTCACCACTGGTCTCCCATCCATTCACTGCCAATACCTGATTCACTTTTGCCTATAAATGTACTCCGTACCTCAGGTACTTGTACTTGCCAGGACGTGAACCCCCCGCAAGACACACCGACCCAATGCCGCCGTCTCAAAACTCCACAACGCCGTGTGCTCATGTCTCGAAATATTTATAAACGTCTCGCTCCATCCATGGTGCCAGCCAGGCACGCACTGGGTCGTCTCTTACTCCGTACACCACCAGGCTTTGCGGGTCCAGGCACGGCCGCGGTCAGCCACGTCCTCTGACCGGAATGCCCCTCGGCTGCACGCAAAACCCCCCTGCCCCCCCGGGACGCTGCATCCGGATACGATTATAAGGAACGTTGAGAGAAAGGATAATACCCAAGCTGTACTCCGTACATCCAAGTCAGGAAGTAAAGAGGAAGAAAAAAAAAAACCCCAACCACCACACACAAGCTCATTGCTTTTTTCTTTCTTGAAAACTTCTTTTTTTCTGAGAAAATTCTTCCCCTGCCACAGCTGCTAGTCGCACACGAGGTCGGGCCAAGTGGCGGCCTGCAGAGTGCGCGCGCGCCGCCAAGCCTATTCCCTGGTGACCATCCCACATGTCATGGATTTGGTGGAGGGGAAACGGGAAGGAAGAAGGGGGGGAGGGCTTGAACCTGTGGTGTTTCGCCGACATCTACCCGCCACCTCGATGCGAGGGGCTTGGCGACGCGCATCTTGGCTTGGTCTGAGAACCGGCCGGACCGCATTTCCTTTTGGAAATGGCCGGTGATGTGTCTGCGTCAATTGCTCATGGCCCGGTTGTCCTTGACTTGACTACTCCGTACGTGAAAGACGATGCAGACATAGCTCGAGTATCGTGATCAGGACGGAATAGTTGACGCGATGGCGAGTAATGAATGTGTTCCCCGTCATGTAGCATGTGGCCCGTCAAACCATGTTGTGCTGATGTATCAGTCTCTGCTCCGTACTGTCTGGAGTTGGCCGTTTTAAATACGCTGCATGGCATGCTGTTCATCCTTCAGCGAGCGCATTTGAGCCCCTGCCGCATCACTCAAGAGAGTAAACAATGGTCTTTCAGTGTCATGTGTGCCTCTCTCATCGCATCGCGTCGATAGACCCCCGCCTCAGCTGATAAGGCATCGTGAGCCGTGCCGATGAACGTATCCGTGCTTTTCTCGTGCCTCCCCTGAGCAAAACCCCTGCATGCTGGCACGGCAGCAAAACCCCCGCCAGCCTTGCGTCTTGCTTGCACTTTGGCTTTGGCCTGATGACCGCCGAGGCCGAGATGGGCAACCCCGCGCCACCCCTTGGATGCGATGACGTTTGCCTTTTCGGCGTCTGGCACCACGGTGCGAGCCTAGTGGCGGATGCCTCTGCTGCTGCTTCTCCCTTCTCATTGTGCAACAACGGCTAAGCTACGTGCAGGTCAGCTGGCGTGTCCAGTAAGCCACCATGATGCTTTAGCTTTCTTGCTCCAATTCAAGTCAGGACCATGATACGACATTGTCTGCGTCGGCAAAGCTTTGGCATCCTGCGACCCCAAGGTTCGGCCCAATGTAGCCCTCATGACGTTGATGGCTGACAGGTCAGACGAGGTTGGAAAGCTTCGGAAACCTGGCTTAGCACTTCCATCCTCGCCAAGGAGGCGCACGACCCGGAGCTCGCAGCCATGAATAGGAAGCTCGTCCAGCTTGAGGCCATGCACTAGTGTGTACTGCGCCGCATAGGACTTTCTTTTGTTCCCAGTCTTTTTCGAAGAAACATGCGCACGCCATTCCAGATGATGGTTGGTCGAGGTGGCAGTCGATTCGCGAGCCACCAACTAGAAGCAGTGTAGTTACTCCGTAGATCAGAGGCGATCAAATCAATGACGTGCCTGTCCTGGGCGTGCCCGGGGGGGGCAAAAGAGGGGTGAGGGAGGGAGCAGGACACGCACCGCCATGACAGGGTTGTGACTGGTCGGTCATTGGGGGCCCTCGGCCCCGAAGGCGAAGCTGTCTTGGGACCACGGAGTACGGACCAATGCTGCTTGCCATACTTTGAGACCAAATCGCCTTCGTCGGCAATATTTTGTGGGCTCGTATCGTCATGGCTCGAGGTTTTCGTCAATGCCATGAATCATGCTGGGATCTTGACGACCGGATCGTCACCTCGCAACTAAAGCCCGTCTTTGGGGGAGGAGGGTATTTTAAAAAATTGAAAATGCCTTTATATTTGTCAATTCTGGGAGCTTCCCAGCACCGTTGGGCGGCGTCCATAGCTAGAGTCTAGCAAGATGAGGGGAGCTGGAGCTCTTTGCTGTCGTCAACGCCAATGTGACAAGCGACGTGATGCGCCAATCAGCCGTACCTCGATGAGCGTCACAGCACTCGTGTGTTCTTTGGAGAAAAAAAGGGCACATCCGGTAGCGCGCGATTCATCACTGACGGTTCCATTCGACTGATGCGTTGGAAGGGCAGGGCAGATCAAGAGCACATGCAATCTTCTTCACCAGCACGACATCGCGGACGGAAGGAGCAATGGATGCACGGGGACGTCAATTTGTCAGCCGCCTCTGCCTCTCTCTACTAGGTACCTTATGCTCCATGTCTGGCTCGCATGGGCATTTTCCAATTTTCCCATGTTGATCGAGGTGGGGATGGTTGTCGTCTTCGCCTCGAAATGGCTCACCGAAATCATGCTCCTTTTCCATCTCTCCCCTTCCTCTTCCACCCGTATTGTTGTCTTGTTTCTTTCTTTTTGTACCCGCCTCCGAGGCCAGGCAGCCACGCGTGCTCAATCTGGAGACCCTTGCATTGGCATGGTTCGATTCTGCGCCACGGACCACGGCCCAAACGAGATGGCGCCACGACAAAGAGGGGAATAATGCATGGAAATAACGACAGGGACAAGATTAAAACCCTGCATTCGAGCCCAGCGCGAGATCCAGTGATGCTACCACGGATATCGAGGGCCAATTATAGCAAACTGCACGTCACCGCATCTGTGATCCGTAGGGCCGCCCTGACATGAAACATGGAGCAACTTGACGATGCAGCCAGGTGGGCATCGCAACCTGCCGTGCACGCACCGAGGCGAAAAGGGACACTGTTGGATTGAATCCTGCCGTGCGACTTTTTATTGTCTGCTCTCTCAAGATCGCGACATGCAGCCGGTGCAATGGTCATGGTCACCGTGTCTAGATTGTATACCTATGCGCGCAACCCGCATGTCGGGTACAAGCTCTGTGACATTTTGGGTAGGTCGACTTGCACGAGGGCAATCAATGTAGGAATCGGGATACCGTTCCTTCATTTCTGACCGTACGACTTACTTTGATGAGGGATCTGTGACCGCGATAGGTCTCTTTAGAGCTGTATTTGTTCGTTGTAGCTTCCTACTCCGAGACCTCCCTTGCATACAGGGAGGTCGGTGCCTTCCAAATCAGTCCAAAGACTGAGGAAGTGGCTGCTATGTTTTCAAACTCGTGTTCGTAACCTCGCAACCTGGAAACATCTTCATGAGCGACCTCTTGGTGACTGACTGACTGACTGACTGACTGACTGAGCCATGGCCATCATCCTGCATTCCGGCAAGTTCAGACCCATCGTGATTGCACGCACTTTTTTTTTATAAAATGCCTTCTCGACAGTCTCACCGACTTGGTCACGATCACCAGTGACCGACCTGATGAGTCTAATCAATGCATAAACCCTGACCACGGCGTTCTCAAAGAGATGGCTCTGGCCGGGCCCTGTGACTGTTACCAGCATCGCATTCAGTAATCATCACGGAGCCCTGGTCAGACACAGGGCGTGCGCACACAGGTCCATATAACGGCGGAGGGAGGCCGGACTCGGCTCTCTTCCGAACCTCTTCATACAATCGTTGTCAAGGCTACCCGATGAATTCTCTGGAACGTGAAACAGCGCCTATACCCTATTCGATATCAAGGTTCATCTGGTTTCCATGTCACGGAAACCGAGTCTTGCCATGCTTCCATGATATCATATGTCCAACATGCTCCTCACTTGCTGCGGCCGCGCGTTGATACTTTGTGTCGTAGAAGAGCTGTTCGACCGATGGGCCGATCCAGGCCTCTCTGCGCCCGACCGGTGCTGCCTTTCTTCGTTGTGATATGGCGGCGGCGGCCCTTCTTCCGTCAGGGCGGCGGCTCGTCTAGCCCTCTCAGCAGCTGCGTCGTTGGGGAACAGGATACCCGACGCCCTGTGCACAATTCTTTCCGCATGTCGACGCTCGTTCTTCCCCTGATAGCGATCAGCGAAAGGATCGGTAGACGCAGCCATCGTCCGATCAAGGTTGCGAGCGCCAGCCCTATCCGTTCGGGGATTGGATGCTTCGTTCGGCATACTGGCGAGTTCGATCCCGTCGTCATTGATGGCTGATCTCTCCGCCTCCAGCCTCGCGTGCAGTTCCATGTCGTCCTCGGTTCGGCGGCCAACACCTCGTTTACCCCCAACCTCATTGACGTTGTGGTTGATCTTGTCTCGCATCGATCGCAGATGATCGCCGCGAACCCTCTTCCACCAGGCCGGCTTCCTGACGATACCGAGCTCACGGTCGTTGACGTCTCCTCGTTCTCTTCTCTGTCTGATGAGTTCCTTGTCCTCATTAGGCGCCACGAACCCATACACAATTTGAGCGTATATAATCATGACGGCCGGACCATATCCCCATGCCATGATAGCCGGGATGTTCCCGTCTTTGGCCTTGACGAGAGAAAAGTCCCACACGAAGGAGATGAAGATCTGGTAGGCGATCAGGGCAGCAAGGAGTGAAATGATGACGACAAGGCGCAGAGGCATGGCCGATACGAAGCCCAACGTCCTGTTGAAGATACCACGGTGACGGGGCTTGTAGTGCAGTATGGAATGATGCAAGGAAAAGATGATGGTGAACCAGGCGATGACGAGGCAAAAGCCGCCGATCTTGAATCTGATTCCAGTGGCGCTCGGGATGGCGTATTCCGTGATCTGTTGCGGAGAGTGCTGTGCTCTCACGAAGTTCCAATTCCTGGGCACAACCATGAAGAAATTCTAACATGACAAGTTAATTTGTGATGCGCTCGTCTCCAGGTCTCTCGGCTCACCATCCACGTCCAGAAGTAAAACCACAAGGGCAACCAGAACTCGGTCTTGGCTCGTCTGTCATCTTCACGATACACGAAGGGGTTGGGATCGATGTACTGTCGCTCCAACCAGCTGCCCCAATGGCGGACGGCCTCCCACACCAGGGCCGTCGTCCCTTGGCACACCAAGTACCAGAAGAAGACGGAAAGGACAATGGGAAGGTCCTGCAAGTAGTACCGCTCGATATCGATGTTGGTGAAAAGACTGACCAGGGCGCAAGCCGATACGAAGAGAGCCCAGTACCACTGCCATCGGCGGCCAATGGGATAGAAACGGGACGTCTTGGGCAGGTAGAGCGCTCCGTGCTTGGCCAAGAGCACTAATGTCAGTATAATGGCCAAGGCGTAAGCGACTCCGAGACCGATGCCGGCGAATCCGCGAACGCCGATAGAGTAGATGGAGCTATAGCAGCTGGTCGCATTGACGAAAGAACCGTTGGGGTGCACGAGAGCGGGCTGATACGGTTGAAAGAACAGATAGCAGTCGCTGTCATTAGACATTGTATTATTATCGGGATAGAAAATGTAATTGGCGAGATCAAGGGCCGTGGCATTGTAATGCACCCCGGCGATGAATGTGTCGTTTACATTATCGCCAGAGGGATAGGACGAGCGATCGCGGATGAAGAGGTCGGCGGCGTCGAACACGTCGAAACGGCCCATCATTCCCTTTGATATGCAACTGTGACGAATGTGGGCTTGTTGCGCCGAGCAAGGCTCTTGTCGGCCAGGGAGGCCTACGGGCTCGACCAGATGACTGATTACGTGAAGAGCATTGGTGGTCGCGACGATAAATCGGTTATGCTAAACGTGAGCTGCGCTTGAATGAGGAGATGGGCGAAGGGTGAGGCGAGAAAATTCAAGCGCAGATGCGGATCCAGACGAGATGGAAAGAGGGCAGAGTTCTGATGGACGAGATATGGGCGGATGACCCGACCCAGTCATGGCGCGGAGAGAAGAGGATGGGATGCCGAGCGAGCCGCACGACGATCACAGTGTTCTGCGCCAAGCTATACTGTAAAACAAACAGTGTCGACGGCTGAAAACAGGGTAGTGAAGCCAGGATCCACACAGTATGTATGGTAAACTGCAGGTAAGCCCGATGAAATCTACCATTTTTGGGTAGACATGCAAAAACAATGCGAACTACCGTAGCTAATTAGCAAATGCATGAATCCCTCTTCGTGAGCGCCTTTATACAAAAGAGTTGGTTCAAATACAATCCAATCAAGATTCAAGTCGCACAGAGTTTTACTCAAACACACACTGAGGTGCAATATCCTGGAGCATCCCTCGTAAACATGGCTCAATACGCATCGCGACACGGTTTTGCGGCACTTTGTCGACCACTGGGTAAAGCCCAAATCCGAGAGCTGACTCAAAATACCAGAAATCGGCTTGCTCGGGTGGAAAACGGCGAGCGTAATACGCACCGGCGGCGGCCGTTTCCGTTTTCAATGCTTTGTGACACGGCCACTTGCCTCCGGATGCGCTAATGCTGATGCGATGCTCCCACCGCCCTGGATTGTTCAGAAGGAATCAAGCCATCTTCGGACCAAGCTCGTAACTTCTCGTCTGAATAATTCGATTCCATTTCATTGACTGCCTCCATGGGGGGATCCGTTGACATTTGTTGTGGAAAGAAGACTATTGTCGCGCCACAGCTTTGCGTCATTCATGACGAGATTGCTGGCAACTGACCCCAGTATTGTCCGCATAATTCAACTGTGACAGGTCCGTTAAAAAACCTCTGCCCCCAGTGCCCCCCACCTGCCAAGCTTCGGGACAACGGGCCACAGCAGCCACCACGGCCGAGCTCTCTCTCCCTCCCATCTGGCATGGGCACATCAACTCGGGCGACTCGCCATAGACACACAACGCCTCAGGGCGCATGCACTCGACGTCAATGGCGTCAATGGGTGCCCCAGACGACGCCGAAAACGCCCAAGAGCCTTCGTACATTGACTACGAAGCCTTTCTCTCACCCGACTTCTCCGCCGCAGCCTTTGCCAACACATTGGTCGTGGCCACCAACAATCCCAACGACACACCTCTGGACCTCTCGACGCCTCTGTCCCGCGTTCTCTTCGATGCGCAAGAGATCGACTCTCACATCGACCTTCTGACCACGCGCCACGCCCGTCCCCTGCTGGAGTACACGCAGACGCAGGCCCAAGCCGGCGAGCGCATCGTCTCGGAGCTCGGCACGCAGCTCAAGAGCCTCAACGACAGCTACAAGCAGCTGGAAAAGGAGGTCACCGACAAGCACGCCGAGGCGGACGAGGTGCGCCACGTCGCCTTGAGACTGTGGGAGACTCTGCGGCTCGGCAGGTCTGTTGGCCGGTGTCTACAGCTCGGCAGACAGTTGGAGGTGCAGCACGTCGAGGTGGGCAGCCTGCTGAGCTCCAGGGGAGACAATGGCGCCCTCGTCAGGTGTGCCTACACGATACTCTCCCTCCGAGAGGTGCTGGACAACAAGAACCCGGGCGAGGAGGGCCACGGGCTCGACAAGGTGGACGTCATCCGAACACTGCAAGACGCCGTCTTGACGCCCATGGAGCGGTCCGTCCGCGAGGCGGCCGAGAGACTGGTCCGCGACTTCTCCGTGGCCGCTGACACGACTTTTTCGCAGGGCGAGGAGCTCCGGGCCAGGTTGGATTCTGCCTTGGCGACGCTGTACCTCCTCTCGCCGACGGCCGGCATCAAGCCCGAGCGCTGGACACCGCGACTCCTCCTCGCCACATTGGACACCTACATCCGTTCATCACTGCAGTCCAGCATCACGACGCTGTCCCGCTCACTGGGCCAGCTGCCCTCCCTGGAGCGAGCGCTGGGCGAGGTGACGGCACGATGCCAGAACGTGGTGGCTCTCGAAATCTTTCTCCACGCGAGCAAGCCTCCGCCGCACCCGCTCGTCTCGACGCAGAAGCACACGAGCTTGATACAGCCGCTGCTGGCGCACCTCGAGACGGGATCCCTCGCATCGTACTTTTGGCGCACCATGGCAAGCAGTCTGGCCACGCGCGTACAGGATATTGTCAGTCGCGGTGGCGTCGTCGCCAGGACGCTCAGGACGAGCAAGGCACATGTGGCCGATGCGATCAAGCAGGCCGTCATCAAGGGGTCGCAACCCCCGCCTGTGCTCGCGACGGGGAGGCACAAAGCCAAGGGGGCGGCGGCACCGCAGACGAGCTGGGATCGCGAAGTCGCCGTCATGGTGGGCAGCGTGTCGAACCATCTCAGATGAAGATCAAATACCTGTAATGCATAGCATGCACGAGTGCTTTGACAGTTGATGTTGGCGATGCTGCCATGCCCTCCCTGACTGACTGACTCGCCACGATGCGTGCACCAATCCATCATCATAAAGCTCGCTCAGTGGGACCCCCCGGCCCCCGCCCCCATTCCCGCACCTGCATCATCATCATCATCCCACACCTCAACAAACCACCATCCGCCGCCCCATCCACGAGCAGCCACCATGCCCCCCTCCCACGGCCTCGTCCACCCCAAAGAATACGACATCAAAGACAGCAACGTCGAGCTCATCGGCTCCTCCATCGACCACAAAGTCAAACACGCCTCGGCCGCCACCGAACCAGCCTGGTCCGACGGCCACGTCGGCCTCCACCCCGGCCTCAAGATCTGGCGCATCGAGGACTTCGCCGTCGTGCCCTGGCCTTGCAGCCAATACGGCCAGTTCTACGACGGCGACTCCTTCATCGTGCTGCACTCGTACACTGTCCCGCCGTCGCAGAAACTCGCACACGACATCTTCTTCTGGTTAGGCGCGCACACGACGCAGGATGAGGCCGGAACGGCCGCCTACAAGACCGTGGAGCTCGACGAGTTCCTGCACGGCGCGGCGACGCAGCATCGCGAGGTCCAAGCCGCGCCGTCCGAGTCGTTCCTGGCCCTGTTCCCCCGCCTGTCCATTCTGAGGGGCGGGGTGCGGTCTGGCTTCCGCCACGTTGAGACGCCGACGCCTCGACAGACGACGACGCTGCTGCGCGTCTTCCAGAACGAGGGGAGCAAAGCCGTCGTGGTGCACGAGGTCGAGCCTGTCTTGCACAGTCTCGATGACGGGGACGTCTTTGTGCTCGACACGCCTGACAAGATCTGGGTGTGGCAGGGCCAGCGCTGCAGTCCGATGGAGAAGGCCAAGGCGGCCCAGGTCGTGCACGACATGACGCTCGCCAAACACATCGACGTCGAGGTCGTCACCCAGTCCGAGGGGCGGTCGCGTCACGTCCTCGACTTGCTTGGCGCTGGGGACGCCGCCCTCGATAGCTTCAAGCAGCAACGGCCCATGCCGGCGCGCGTCGTCTCCCCCTCATCCCCCAGGAAGCTGTTCCGCCTAAGCGACGCCAGTGGCCGGCTCTCCTTCGACCTCGTCAAGGACGGCGAGTCCATCTCCCGCCGCGACCTGGACGGCAACGACGTCTTCCTGCTCGACGACGCTGGCAAGGCCGTCTGGATCTGGGAGGGCGCGTCCGCCAGCCGCCAGGAGAAAGCCCAGTGGCTCTCCGTCGCCCAGGCCTACATTCGGAGTCTGCAGAGTGACACCGGCGCAGCTCATCACCTCACTCCCTGGGTCAAGGTGAGTGAAGGGAACGAGAGCCGTGCCTTCATGCAGGCCATTGAGGCGAACTAGGCCGTGGGCATTCTGTAGACTAAACCCTTGGACAATGACACGTCATCTTTGGTCCTCCCTTCTCTGAGTCTGTCATGTCCTTCTCGCCTTGTTCACAGCCATGTGATGCTCGTCTACCACACAGCCCGAACAGTGATGCTATACCCACAACCCCCTCCGCCAACAAACATACATTTGGCTGCAAGAATTGCTCGGTCAAGACAGTCTCGCTGTTGCGATTGGCTGGTGCTGGCAAGAGAATTCTCTAGTGCAGCGTCCATGTCCTGGCCAGCCGACCCGATTGCCTTGTAGCGCTCACATGCTTCTCGGGCTCGTTGTTGCATCTGCCATCACAGCTGCTATGAAACCCAAACTTGCCAGACTTGTCCAAGAGTTTTTGTCCAAAGGGTACGTCACCATTGGTCTGGAGCTCTCTGCAAAATGAACCCATCACCCCTTGAGAACATGGCTAGGTGCGCGGCACCGTGGATAATCATTCACCTACATCATCAACTATGTCGACTGCACAAGTGCATCAGAAGGCCATCTCGGCGAGCCGTCGCACCCAGTCTTTGCTGGTATGGAGCTGGCCGGCGCGCACACCCAAGCACAAAAAGAGTTCAAGACAAATTTGCCCAATCTCTGTCAAGTTTGCTATTACTTTTCGCCGTCTGTGGTACAGGTGCACTCAAATATGAGCATGATATTGTCATACTAGATGCCATCGCGATACTCGTCAATCATATGACTATCATTTCCCATGCAAGTACACTGATTTCGCAGCCGGTCGCTATTACGCTGCCTTCCAAAACATCACCTTCAAAAAATCATCTCAGACAAAGCAAATTCCTTTTTCCCCGCAGCAATCCGTTGCAAGCATCATCCATCGTCTTCGGTATCCCCGAGTAAGTTAGTGAACCGATTCCTTAACATCGTCCTCATAAAGCCTCTCGAGACCTGAGGGCGTCCATTTCCACGTGTCTCGGCGAAATGCTGACTTGGCGGTTCGCCGCTTGAGTTTGAGAGGAGCCACACTTTGGCGGCATTGCACAGCAGAACAGCTGCTGTCCGTCCAGCCGATGGCAAAGTCATCGGCCCACCATGCTCGAAGTTGGCCTCCGACTCGAAGGCTTATCAAGACTGACGTGATGTTTTGGTAGCCCTCGAACGTGACAGGAGTCAAGGAACAAGCAGGACTAGGGAACGTTTCACAGGCTGGAACTCTCTTGATTTCCGACCACGCCGCGGACATTTCATTGGAAGCAGCATTGTTGAAAGTGTAAGCCGATACTTCAAACTCACACCACTGTTCAGCAGCACTTGCTGCACATCCCAAGTTGGCGCTGTAAAGATTGAAGCGGAAACAAGGATTCCGGGCATTCGGGCCAACCCCAATTTCGGCTGTATCACAACTTCCAGACTTGGAGTCCAGCGGGGTTAACGCGGGGGGGACGAACTCGATAAATTGTTTGCTCGAAGATGCCGTGTATGCCTGTAAGGATTGCGAGGAAATCGGTACGACAAGGAAGCCTTGAGAGAACCAGAAGTCACCGGCAGGATTGAACAAAGGCCCCGGTTTGAAGGCGTCAAACTACCAATGTTAGTATCACGTGCCAATAACATGTCGATCGCCTTACGTTGAGGGTAATGTTTCCTGCCTGAGGGCCACTCGAACAGACCGCAGTCGCAGGACCGGAAACACTGGTCTGAGTAGTCAATGTTGGAGAGGCCTGCAATGTTGGCTGAGTGAAGACAGAGCTAGAGTTGCTCCAAGCAGCGAAAGGCAAGATACTTTCTGTATATTAGTATCAGTGATCACCAGCAGAACATCTCACTTACCTGTTTTGACGTCTGACAGCGCGCCTGGCAGCAGGAATTCTGGTTGGTACAGTGACACTAGCGAGAGTTGTCAACGGGAAGTTCAACGTGTACGTGGTCGTTGGCTCAGGGATGACGTTGACCCAGACGCTAGTCTTGACTGCTGGGGATAAGGTTGTCGCAGACTCTGAAGACGAGCTCAAAATTGCATAAGCCACAGGTGAAGCGTCGACGGGCGGCCATCCATAACCGCCTGGCGCAGCTTGACTGGTAGGCTCTGAGGTCGGCAATGCCCCAACACCCTGGTTTCCGTAAGAAGGAAAGGTCGGTACGGCAGTAACGACTGACAAGACGGAAACAGCATCAATTCCAGTTATAACTGTCGGCAGCAGCATGCTGGGACCAATGCTGTCACTGGTGAGCAAAGGCTCTGATCCAGATGGTGATGTAGACGACATGATTTCGATCCAAGAGGAAGGCACATCCGGCGGTGTTCCCGAGCCTACCACTGTAAACCAAGGCATGGTCGCAATCCACGAAATGCTCGGAGTTGGTGTAGGAGCCAGAGGCGTTATGACAACCGATTGCACGACCGAAGAGGGAACCCCGTCCCAGCCCAACACAGTGAAGGTCACAGCAGTGGTGATTGGATTGAATGCCGCTGTTGAGGGCGTGACACCAGCAGGGAGATCAGATGAAGCCTGGGGGACCAGGGAAGGCACCCCTATCGTGGTAATGGAAATCGTTGGACCGGTTTGGTCAGAGAAAATCGGTGTCAAGACGATTGTCTCAACCACAGGTGTTACTACGCCGTTTGGTCCGGAAACATCGATCGTGATACTTGTCGTGAACGCACCGGGAGTCTCTGGATTACTTTGAGTGCCCTGTGGCACACCGTTGGATTGATCCTGCAAAATTGATGGTAGGCTGCCTGCGGTGGGTACTGGCGGTAAGCCGGTGATGATGCCAGGCAAGGTAGGTGTTGCGTCTTGCGCGCCATTGGGCGCTGAAGCCAGATAAGTAGTTTCGACAACCGTTAGCTTTCCATCAGGACCAAGGAGTGTGTACGAGGTGCAGGTTGTCACGAGGCCACCAGGCGAGCCAGAACCGGGGGCCCAGGTCTGAGAAGGTGGCAGGGGGGTGGGCGCAGCGGTAATCCCATTCGGGAGATTCTGTGGCAAGTCGGTTACCAGAATGACAGAGGCCGGAATGACGAGGGCAGACTCGACAACGGTAGGTTGGCCATCGGGTCCTAACACGGTGAAAGTAGTACGGCTGGTGACATCAGGTCCCTGTAATGAGCCTTGGTCGGCCGCTGAGGGGGATGAGATGCTATTAGGCAAGGCCTCCGTAGCAGGTGCGCTTTGCGCAACCCAGATAGAGTGTAGCACCGTAGGTACCCCATCGGGGCCGATAGCGGTGATGGCAGTTGATGCAATGACTCCTGTGTCGGTGTACACGGCTGTTGGCCCTGGGGCGGTAATAGTGGTGACAGGTGTCTGTCCTTGAGCCGCTGAAGTAAACGCTTCTGGACCGAATGTGATGGTGCCTACATCAGTAGCAACGGCAGAAGACGATCCTACTCCCTGTGCGCCATGATTTGTGTTGATAGGAGATTCAATCACCGTCTCTTTACCATCCGTGCCTGTCACGGTCCAGCAGGTGACAGGAGAGACGTTGTTCAAAGTTGCTTCCGCCGGGGCTGAGTCAACGGTTATTGTGTGTACCGAGAGGACGGTGGCAGGAGTTGATCCACCGAGGTTGGTGATCCACCCTACGATGGTATCGGTGACAACGGCATAGCTTGCATCGTTGTTTCCATCGGCAGTGGGTGAGGGATAAACCGTGATTCGGGTTGGTGAAGGCACAGCCATCGTGATAGCTGAGTTGATGTTGCCTTGGCCGTCAGACCCGCTGGCTCCCGCAGTTCCGGCAGTTGGGCTGGTAGTACTCTTGTAGTTGTCAATGCCAGAAGGTGAACCCTCGGACAGAGGCTGTCCAGCGGTGATAGGAGATGAGCCAGCCTGGTCGATTGAAGGACTGGGAATGGATTCTGACTGCGAGATGGTACCCCAAAGATCTGGAATGGTGAGAGTTGTGAAAGCCACGACAGTCGGTTGATTTTCATTGCCAGGGCTCAAGGACAAGGCCCCAGCAGTCTGGGGCTGACCGGTAGCACCGGAAGTCATTCCGTTCGGTCCAGTAGGTTCCACGATGGCATTGGTCTCAGAAGAAGCAGGAGAAGCAGGATAGACGGTGATAAACACGGTCTGAACACTCTGCACTAAGCATGATGAATCCTGTGCAACTCCATTGGAATCGCTAGCAGCCGCCGTAGCAACGACCGAGCCTTGGGGAGAGTTGGCTTGGCCAGCAGACGAGACTACACCGCTAACACCATCCAAAGCACTGCCACGGCAAGTCAGCGACGGCAAGAAAGAAGAAGGTGCTTTACGTACCCGTAACTGGCTTGAGACGCAACGCGATAGACAAGACTGCCGGCCACCAAGGCACTGGCAGGGAGAGAGACACGCATGGGAACAATCGAATCGTGAATGTCTGAACAAGTGGCGGCCGCACCGGAGAGATGATCCAAACAACTGAATTGTGCGGGAGATGGGATCGAAATTAGGATGTGTAATAAACGAAGAGATGACGAACGGAAGGATGGGAGTTGGTGTGAGACGGGGACAAGAACGGTACAGGCATCAACAGAAGCGGCCTGAGTGGAGGACTCTGGAAGCCAGGCGCAGTTGACGGCCTGACAAAACAGCCAGGAGGGAGGGTGCGTCTTGCCTCATGGGTGCGAAAGATGCCGATTTACCGCCAGGTCTCCAGCTGTCAGGCCAGACACTTGGTTCGATCGACTGTCAGCTGCTCGCGAGTGGCATGACGACACGTTCCTCTCTTCGCGTTGTAGTCAGAAATCTTTGGAACGAAATGCCCTTGGTCACGTCCTTGCTTAGAACGAATGAGAAGCAGGGCATTGATTCATCAATTCACTATTTGTAACATTCCAAGCAATTTTTTGAAGCATCGTGGTGGAGCGTTGATCGAATTGGTTGTAAGATAAAATATCAGGCTACATCCGGCAAGTGAGAGAAATAAAGCCCTTCTTCGTACTTCCTTGACTTAGACGCGCCGAGCGTTGGAGCTGCCGCGTTGCGTTCCATATTTCCACGTCACAGAGCCGTCAGTCTATGCCCGGCCGTGGTTGATCTCTGTCATGGCGAGCCGTAGTGCTTTGCAGTCCAAGTGCGCGCCATCTGCTTGCAGGTGCCTGAACATCTGTCCAACGACACGGCCAGCCAGCTTCTCTTCTCCACTCTCAGCCGACAGAGTCGTTCGAGAAAATTCGTTTGCAGCCGCAAACATGAGGCAATAGGCTGACAGCTGGCTGAATTTGACCCAATGACAAGTGTCTGACTGATCGAAGGGCGTCATTTCTAGAAGCAAGGAAGGTACGTTGGTTCGAGGGCCCCGTGAACAAATGCACGCACACGACGCTGAGTCCGATTCTTTGCTCAGACTGCATCGGTAGAGTACTGTGGTGGGGGATCAGATGGGATGCCCTCGCTTGTGTTGAGATGGTCAAAGTCATGTTGTTTGCGCTCATCCTCGATTCTTGCTGCCCACAGTGCAGATCCCGCAGTCGTCGTCAGAAGGAAGAAGAATGAGAGAACGGGAATCAGTTCCAAGATCATGGCCACCGTCCCGAACCATACATACTCCCAACTCAAGTTCTTCATCTCCTGCTTTTGTTCCTGGCTCGAAAGTCCTCGTAGCTGGAACCATCGATAGTGCGAAAGCTTGCCAAGCCTCGTGCCTGTGATGACGATGAACGCGATTGTGCCAACGTATGGTATCAGGTTCAGTGGCAGAAACACAATCATCTCGATGATCTGTATGA
The DNA here is from genome assembly GCA_030787035.1 of Aschersonia sp. MBC 877. Taxonomy (NCBI): domain Eukaryota; kingdom Fungi; phylum Ascomycota; class Sordariomycetes; order Hypocreales; family Clavicipitaceae; genus Aschersonia; species Aschersonia sp. MBC 877. Next base: position 86,306 of record JARJUA010000196.1, read on the forward strand.
TACTCCAAGGTGCGTATATAGCAGAGGAGGTAGGCTTCCCGAGCATCTTGACTGCATTTGGGGCCTCTTCAAAGAGAAGTCGGTGAGGGGCGACGAGACGTATGAGTCCGACATCGATGAAGGTTGCCTTGATTGGACTTGTTAGCAGGACGCGCATGAATATAGACATGATCAAAAATTACTAACATCGAAAACATCAACGCGGCATTCGTCGACGAAAAAGCCTTCGAATAAAGCCTGAATGATGACGAGGCCTTCACCCAAAGTCAAGACCAGCGCATTGACCCACGCTCCCCAACCTTGGAAAATGGCAAGGAAACCGTACTGAGGCAGGAACACAAAGGTAAATAGTATGAAGTACACGAAAAACGAAATGAGCGAAAGCGGCAGCAGTCTTCCTATGAAGAGTGGCCAAAATTCCTTGTTCTTTAGGAAATACCAGATGCCACGGATCGGGTACGACGCCGCGATAGCAGCGCGTCTGACGTAAGTAACCGGTCGCGACGCTGCGACGGACGACAAGTCGATGTTGCGTGACCATCCATCGTGCGAATCTTCCGACTCAGGGAAGGAGCTGTCCGTGGTCGACATGACGGAATCTGATGCTACAAGCGACGTATGAGGCTGTTGGGCAGGTGGAGCTGTCTGAAATGCAAGAAATGACGACCTCTACGGTTTTTGCAGAGTTGGGCTCTAGGTTATGAGCCACTACCCTGTACTCCACTCATGACGATGAGGTTGTCGATCGTATTACGCGCTCGCAAAGTTGGCCAAGTTCCACATGACTCAGCTTCCAGACACAATACCACTCTGTGCACCTAAAATCTGACGGCTTAGTCTCCGATCCAGTCAGTCAAACATGGACTGTCTACAGAATCTCAAGCTCACCAATTATAAGAAAGGCATGATGCACCCACCAAGATCGCCACTATACCAGTACCTCATAACAACCCGAAGCATCCTCATCTTCCAACGACTGCTCACCGCATACACATAACACTACCAACATTTACAACTCTCGTACCCTCGGTCATCGTCAGGACAGTGAAAACACGCGCGATCATGTTATCAGAAACCGAGTTCATCATCAGCGTTACGTCCAAAACATGCCCACTGCAGAACCCTCACATCGCCGTTGCCACTCGGAAGGATTCCCCTGATTGACAACAGGTGGCGCATCGTTTCCTAGCCCCGACTTCTCCTTTGCACTCATGGTCTGCGACTCAGCAATCGAAATACGACAGCCACTGTTCTGCCTCTTTCGTCCCAATCGAAGCTTGGCGAGTCTCCTTCCGAGATGAGGTCCCTCTCTGCTCTTCTCGCAACGGCTGCGTCCGCGCAGACGTGTTACTGGCCTTCAGGCGACGTGGCATCTAGTCTCCTCGCGTGCGGTCTTGGGCCAGACAAAACCTTCGCGTCGTGTTGTTTCGAGTCGCATTACTGCCTGTCCAACGGTCTCTGCTTCAATACCAAAACCTTGACCATGTATCGCGCAGGATGTACAGATAAGAGCTTCACGTCACCGTCATGTGCAACTTATTGCACCAGTCAGGCCACGTATGGATCGACAGGTATGAATCTCGTCTTCTGTTTCCCCCCTAGTCCACTTGTAGCCTCATACTTGCGCCAAATTTGTGAACAAAGTGTATATTATGCTCCCCATCGCCAGACATTATCATTAATTGTGCTGGAGCAGTGAATCAGTCTCAAAGCAATCTTTGGGCTTGTGGCGACGAGGGCGGCGCGGGCGGCTTCGCCTGCCACATGCATCTCTGCAAGATCATCAATTTTAGCCTTCCCGCGGCAAAAATTCTTGATAACGCTGCCCTGCGCGCCGACATGCCCAGCATGACATTGACGTCGCGCGCAACCCCCACAACCTCAATATCGTCAGAGGCCTCGCCATTGACGGTCACCATAGAATCACCGACGACGAGTTCCGTGTCTAGCATCGTCCCGACGACGAGTTCCGTGTCCAGCATCGTCCCGACGACGAGTTCCGTGTCCAGCATCGTCCCGACGACGGGTTCCGTGTCTAGCATCGTCCCGACGACGAGTTCCGTGTCTAGCATCGTCACAGCAAACCCGGAGCAATGCAGTATAGTCCATGGGGCTATTGGTCTTGGTTTGAGTCTTGGCATAGGCATTCCCTTGGGCATCATGACGCTCGCCCTGTTGGCCCTGCTTCTGCGAGAGAAGAGGAAGGTAAAGGCTGCGGTAGTATCGGCGGCGCAGGACGTAAACATGGCACCATCGATTCAGAATCTAGCTGAACTTGGCAACGACAGAGTTGTGAGGTACGAGTTGAGCTAATGATGTTCAGACTGGCGCCATGGGCAACATCACGAAATACCGAAATCATTTGATGTGGGCTGAGCATTAAGCGGCCATATTATCCTAAAGGAAGTCAGAGAGAAAGCTTGAAACTTGAAATATCACGCCAAAGCTCATTATTGAATGGCACCACGCTTCCTGTTAATCATATAAAGTCCGTTCGTGGGACACATGGGATATTCTGCGCTTTAGCGCTTGCATCGATAGATCGGGGAACAGGCATTATTACCCTGCCAGGAACTCGCAGGAACTTGAAGCAAATACGTTTCGGCTTTGAAATCTGTTCGTGATTCTGAATGGCCATCCATCCGCCGTCGTCCGTGCCGAATGGTCCCTGGGCTGCGAGTATGTCCGTCGTTCGTAAGAGGATGAGCCAGGAGGGAAGCGGGGGCAATGGTTGGTGGGTGCATGGACGTCGCCGCACGTGTCACAGTGGGCCGCCGGTACGCTCTAACCTTGATTCTTGTGCTCACGGGAACTTCAGAGGGACTACGGAGTAAAGAGCCTACAGAACACTACAAACCGTACGGAATAATGGAAGCTCGATGCACGTGATGCCTGTCGATCTAATCGTCCAACTGTTCTCGCCTTCGAGTCAAGAAGGCCGGTTCTTCAAGACAAGGAGACGGTGGAAATAAAAACACCAACTGACCCGCATCTGGATGTAACCAAGCTTAACGACATTAGTTAGCCGCCGTTGCGTTGGGTCCCGCCTGTCCGTTTAACAATCATGCGCAGCCCGTTTTGTCGAGCCATAACGGTGCGCACAGACGGTGCAGACGCGTTGTGCCCAGCGTCGCACGACTGGGAAAATGAGCTGCTTGAAATGGGATGAAGACCTTGATCGCCAATTGTGCGGGTGCGGCCTCATGGACGTGATTGGGCGAACGAACGTCTCACGGGCCTGGCAGGTGGAAAGACTGAGAAGACAGACAGACCCATCTGATAATGGCTGGCGGCTGCCACTGAAGACGCTCTACACGGTTGAGTGCGCCAGGCTTTCCGGGAAAGGCCTCGAAAGGGAGGATCTGCATGCTGCGTCGAGGTAGGCGTGAATGAGACGCGTGGCCGCATACCTAGATTTTGCCTCATCTCCCCTCTTTCTTTCTTGCGTGCATGCTTCTCGGCGCCCGTCAGTCCAGGCTGTCCGTTTTGACATGGCAGAAGATTTTGTGGTTTATCGCGAATGGCGACGTCAACCTTGGCAACGAGGGGGCGGCCCACCCAATAGTCAAAGCTCCACGGCCATGTGGCCGCGACAATCCCCCACAAGATATCTGACAGATTACCTTGAAGTAATTACTACCGACAAGAGACTGGGAAGCTCGCTGATGATTGCCTGGTCCGGTGTCAAGTCGCATGTACATTACATGGCTGTGGGCCTTGGTGGGCCAGTCGTTGAAGTCACCAAAACCCCTTCTCTGTTGTGGCGGCAAATGGTCTTGACAGCTGCTGCTCTGGCAGGCACAGCGACGAATCGTCCAAAAGAAGTGGGTACTTGACGCGCATGAGAAAACAAGGCAGCATCACTGACTGGATCTTGGGAAGATCTCTCGATCCCATGTGGTTGTGCAGAGCTTTTCTTTGCTCATGTCAGTGCTCTCGTGTCTTGTCTTGTCTCATGCATCAATAATTAGCGGGCACTCCTTGCCATCCAAACGCTGACACCATCTTGGCATGAAGAACCGCGCGCACAACCATTTTGTTTACCGTGTCAAAGCTCAGCGGGGCTTTTTCTTGGATGAGAACCTTTCACGCACACAGTCGATCCATCTCTTTGAGAAACAGCATCTGCACCACATCCACCATGGACTGCTCGCGAAACGATAATTGTACAAAATAAATGAACGATTTCACTGGTCAGTCGTCCGGATTTGAATCATCTGCATGGCGCTTTGCATCATTGCAGCAGCGCAAGAGGTTCGCGCAACGGCTTGCAGGGCTCGCGATTGAAAAGGCACGTCACGTCATTCTTTCCCCGTGGCGCGGCCCTTGAACAAGCTTTATTTGAGCAGCCATGCGGAGATGGCCGCCAAAGTTTTCCAAAATTGGGTCAGGCATGCTGTGCCCCTGCCACCATGGCTCTGAGCTGCCGTCGCGCACGAGCCCTTCTAGAATACGGGTGGTCATCCTAGACGTCGCTTTTGGGAAACCGATGGTGCCATATGACTTCAAACCGAAATTTGGTCCACTGTCAATAAATACCTAATGCTCCCCCCGCGGGCTCCATGTTCGCTAGGGATGGGAGATAAAGTGTTTCCGCCTGATTGCTCCGTCGACATCAGACGAAAATGAAGCTGTCAACTTACATGATGACTGCAGCCTTGGCTCTGCCGGTCGTGCTCGCTCAACAACTGACACCCACAGAAGCCAAAGGCAAGCTTCCAAGCTGCGCTGTAAGGGAATGCATATCAGTTCCTTTGAAGTAGACGGTAGCTCACCAACTTATCACTCTGTGCAGCTCTCATGTGCGGATCAATACCTCGAAACGACAAAATGTTCACTCGAAGATCGAGCATGTCTCTGTACAAGAAATTCCGCTCAAAAAGTAATGTTTCACTGTGTGATGACAAGGTGCAGTGTTCGGGAAGGGCTAGGTGAGTGGTCAAGAATGCCGTCACATTCCTGTTCTTGAAGCTTACCAGGCCGACGCCGACGTAGCGGTCAGAAACCTGACGAGCATAATGTGCAACGAACCGGTGAGGGATAAATCGGGCCAATATGAGGCGATCTCTAGCAGTTTTGGAGTCATCTCTGCCCTTTTCGTCATGCAACGCTTCGCATTCAAGCACTGGACCAAACTCGAGTTCGGACTGGACGACTGGTTTACTCTTATAACCATTGTGGTTGGTATTCCCAACACTGTCATCAATGCTCATGGAGTTGTGCCCAATGGCGTGGGCAGAGACACATGGACACTGGCGCCTGAGCAAATCAACAGTTTCGGACTGTTTTTCTACGTGCTGGAGATCATATACTTTGCCGAGGTGGCCTTGAGCAAGCTGACCTTCTTGTTCTTCTACGCCCGCATCTTTCCCGCCGCAGAAGTCCGCCGGATTATATACGGCACCGTCATTTTCGTCTCCATGTTCGGCGTCGCTTTCGTCTTTGGTGCCATTTTCCAATGCGCACCCATTGAGCACTATTGGCTGCGATGGGACGGGGCACATGCCGGGCGCTGTGTTGACATCAACGCCTTGGCCTGGTCGAACGCCATCATCAGCATTATCCTGGATGCCTGGATGTTGGCGATCCCCTTGTGGCAGTTGAGGACGCTGAAGCTGGATCTGGGAAAGAAACTCGGCGTTGGCCTCATGTTCAGCGTCGGTGCATTGTAAGTGTGCTGCCGTGCCCTTGCCGACCTCGATCGAGGGAGACACCCCGTCCATCTGTGTGTATGAATCATGACGCTGAGACGATGAGCGTACAGTGTTACCATTGTCAGCATCCTGAGACTCAAGTCTTTGGTCATATTTGGATCCGACACGGCGAACCCAACGTGGGAATTCTTCGAGGTCGGGGTCTGGTCAACGGTAGAGATCAACGTCGCTCTCATCTGCGCCTGCCTTCCGGCGTTTCGACTGCTCCTCGTCCGGCTCTTTCCCAGCTTGCTGGGACCAAAGCCGCGACACCCCTACGTCAGGCATACCGAGTCCAAGCGGCCGATGCGCCGCGTCAATCGGACCACATGCATCTCCGGTGTCGACGAGTCGAGCCGACAACACGAATTACGGTCGAAACGGATCGTTTTCCACAAGACCTTTGCCGTAGAGTACGGCGAGGAGGAGTCGGATCCGGACATGGAAGATCTCACATTTTTGATAGAGCTCGAACTGAACAAGATGAAATGTGATTCGCCGCCCGGCGGGTCATCCTGCGTCTAAGAGCGAATTTTTTTGGGAAGAGGAAGAAGTTGCCCTTTTCGCCCTCGCTGGCGTTTTCATCTCGTTTTGGGGCCCGATGGGCATTTTTTTCCTCCCCCGGTCGCACAATGTTTCGCCGGTTGTACTACCATCTTACTATATTAACAATACCCATAGACAATGTATAAGACATAATGACCCGGCTGACTGGCTGGAATTCAGGCATTCTGCGCCTCGAAGTGTCCGACTGTATGCTACTTTGAATTGCGTCTCGGTCAGTATCCGGGTCGCACCGAGCCAGAGAAGTGGCCCGCCGGCGGTTGGCAATCCGTGTTGTCGCACCGCGGCACGGAGCAATAGTATTTATGGAGTCGCCTCATGCGCAACCAGTACGGAGTACATAATAGTCCTATCGCAAAGCCACATGCACTTGACCAATTCAACGGTCGAACATCAGAACAGGAGGGCGCCTCACCATCCGCAACATTCACAAAAATGTCTCGCACCACGGCGTCCACGCAGCTTTCGACAATTGAGCTGGCTCCTTGGAGCTCTCATCATCCCTCAGCAATGCCTCAGGCCGAGATTGAACTTGAGGCCGAGCCGCCCAGCGATGCCCACGCCCACACGCAGGTCGAGCGCTGGAACCGCCCTCGCTCGAACATACCCAAGCTGGGCTTTGCCTTTGTAGGATTCATGATTGCGGGCATGAACGACGGCGCCGTCGGCGTAGGTTCCTCTTTCGCCCCCAGTCCCCCCCCGAGCATCTTGCTAACATGCCCAAAGGCGCTCATCCCATATGTACGTACACGCCGCTGTAGATGATCCCGCGTGATGCTGAACCAGCCGCAGCTGGAGGCGTACTACGATCTGAGCTACACCATCGTATCGCTCATCTTCCTCACGCCCTTCCTGGGGTACTCCCTCGCGGCCGTGACCAATGCTCGCATCCACGTGGCACTGGGCCAGCGCGGCGTGGCTGTCATGGCGCCGATGTGCCACATCATCACGTATACCGTCCTGGCGCTGCATCCGCCGTACCCTGTGCTGGTGGTCGCCAATGCCGTGAGCGGCTTCGGCAACGGGCTCCTGGACGCGTGCTTCTGCGCTTGGATTGGCGCCATGGATAAAGCGAATACGACGCAGGGGTTTCTGCACTCGTGTTATTCTTTGGGAGCGCTGCTCGCGCCTCTGATCGCGACGAATATGGTAGTCAAGGGCGGATTGCCATGGTGGAACTGGTACTATGTCATGGTAGGAGAGGCGCTTTTACCAACAGAATGCGATCTATGTTCTTACTGACGATGGCGTGTGAGTGTAGGTTGGCATCTCGGGGCTGGAGCTGCTTGGCTTGACCGTCACGTTTTGGGATAAGCCGGGCGCCGTGTACCGAGCCGAACATGCTGGACACGGAAGCGGCGGCGGTGCTGGGACCAGAGACGCAGTCAGAAGGAAAGCGACGTGGCTCTGCGCTGCCTTCTTCTTCGCGTACATGGGTGTAGAAGGTGAGCTCCCAACCCCACGGTACCTGATGTCTTGTTGGCCTCAAATTGCCGCATCTCTGACGCTGTTCCTTCGGCCCAAGTCGGTCTCGGTGGCTGGGTCGTCACATTCATGCTGGAAGTGCGCCGCGCGACGCCCTACGCATCTGGCATCTCGGCAACAGGCTTCTGGGCAGGCATGACGCTAGGCCGAGCCCTCCTGGGCTTCGTGACGGAGCGATACGGCGAACGGCTCTGCCTCGCCGTCTACCTGGCTGCTTGTGTCGGCCTGGAGCTCCTCTTCTGGCTAGTCTCGGAGTTCGTCGTGTCTGCCGTGGCCGTCTCGTTTTTGGGCTTCTTTCTCGGGCCCATGTTCCCGGGGGCTGTATCTCTCATGGCCAAGCTGCTGCCGAAGAGGATACACGTCAGTGCCATTGGCTTCGCGATGGCGCTGGGAGGTACGGGCGGTACAGTGTTTCCGTTCATCATTGGTGCGGTGGCGAGCAGTAAAGGTGTGAAGGTGCTGCAGCCTATCATTTTGGCCTTGATTGCAGTCATCAGCATTGTGTGGTTGAGTTTTCCACGGATCAAGAAGCGGGAGTGAAGGAGGAGAGTATCGTGTCACACCGTGTTCGTGATTGGTGCATTTGCATCCGATTCGCAGCAACAGCCACCCGAGGCGATGCACGTTGGTACTGCTCCATTGCTGGCATATCGGTTGATGACGAATGGGGGCACCTTTGTCTGACTGCAGTGTTTCGTGTGCAGTTCTCAGGCGGCCGTATGCCCCTCGGTCGGCATTTTAGCCTCGATCGGTTTCTGTGAATCAGAATTATTCGATGATGACGGCATCTTGAGCTATCATCCAACCATCAGGTCATCCCCATCACGCCAAAATTATGATCCCAAAGCTCGCCTAGGTAGTTATTAAGTTGGACAATCAATCCGCGCATGTGACAGCTGATCCGCACACGTGCTTGTACACCCTTTGCCTTAGACGTTGATTGAAGCAATGAAGACTGATGAAATAGATACGTGGCGATATAATGCTCGATCTGATTATTTGGATTCTGCGATAAGGACGGGTTCGGAAAACATCAGTCTCTTCGAAGTAGGTTCGTGCCTCAGCAATCTTTGACCGCGACTGCCCAAAATGCCTAATTGTGGCACACGCTACACTATATGTGAGGCTCACACTATATATCAAGCTCTACCTACCGCGTAAGGCATTTCGCATCTCTATTGCCTTGTCGGTGACCGATGAGACTTGAGGTCGAACAACATCCCTCTTTTAAATTGCGATCCGGGTTCGCTCAGCATCACGCCCAGTTGTTTGGTCCATGTCTTTCACATCGTCCGAAGTACCAGCAAGATGATAAAGATGCTGCTTCAGCTCCGCCAGCTGATCCCAGAGCTGATCGTTCAAGCCACCGTCAATGACTATAGGCTGCAGATCGTGGTTTGTGTTTTTCAGCCGTCGTTTTAGTAGCAGTAGCGCATCTGGGTCTAAAATAGTTCGATATCTGACAAATTTGTGCTATGTATGTCTGCACCTGACAAAACCGACTAATACTGCTCTTGTCAACCCAGAAAACGGACACGGCCGGCGGCTTAGCTTGTACCCATGTCACGTAGGCCAGCGCGACCTACGTTTTGCTGAAGTATATTGGTTAGCGTAATGTAAGAGTGCCTGTCTATTTAGTAGACGTACCCGATCACGCTTGAAATCTCCGAGGAGACATCCGATTGTACATTGGACCCCGTCCGACGCTTTTAATGGCTTAATGGTAGACGTTTTTTCGGTCTGACAAAGCTTTCCTTTTGGAAGCGAGATAATGTGACTGCTCCTTACTCCTTGGTTAGTCTGGACCAGAATAGCCATATTGCAATTACCTACAACGTTTGACTTTGTCCCATTTTGAGCGTCTGAACTCCAATCACCGTCGGCAATTGGATATTCTGTGACGACGTCGTATCGTTTCCTCCCGCAGCTACTTCCCATGCTTCCCAGCATTCTGAATGATCGATCCAATGTGATGAAGTTTATTTGTCCATGATCTAGATGCAAAAAGACGGGAGAAGGAAACAGCACCCAATCAAGCATCCTTGAGGGCAAAACATCTCTGGCTACTGTCCGCATCGTTCCCCCACCAATGCGGCATCTTGACCACCTTGGCCGCCCCAAAGCACAGGAACACAAGCAACATGTTAAAGTTGAAGCCCGCATCGAACGCCGCCGCAAGAATATAGTTCCAGCGTGCCCAGAGCTCATATCGAGACCGATAGCACCAGTACATGACGACAAAGCCACCGAGGAAGCTTGAAAAATATCCTGTGCTGATGTTACCGTGGAATTTGGCCATACTGGAGAAGAATATGGTCGTGTTGAACAAGTGGAACTTTGCTCGGGGAAAAGCCCGATGCAGGAGGTAGAATACGAGGGGGGCGCCTGCGCCGAGGAGGAACCCGTACGGCACCGGCTTGAACAGGTCCTGCTGGAAGAGGCGCTTAGGGCCAACCAGAACGTACTGCACGCCCGTGGTCAGACTGGTCGCCAGTTGTTGGCCTGTCCACTGATGTGTGGGATCCTGCTTGATGCCGGCGATGTAGTCGAACTTGGTGTTCAGCACCCACCGGATGACGGCGTAGTCGATGGGTATGCCGATGAGTGAGCCAAAAATCTGGGAGAAGAAGACAGCCTTGGGAGGAATGTGCATGTAGTGACCTATTTTCATGTCTTGCAGGTTCAGTTGTGCACGATACCACGCGTCACCGGCCACGGCGCCGTACACCGAGGCACCACAGGGGTTCTTCCACCCGGACACGGAATTGACCATGAGTCCGTACAAAAGCTCATTGACGGAGCCGATGGGCAGCTGAAAGTTGGACAATGCGTACAGCCAGCCAAGAGGCACGACGATGACAGCGCCCATGGCGATGCCTACAAAGTACGTCCACGTGGGGATAAAGATGAGGCCCTTTGCGCAGATCACCACCATGATGACCAGCGACACGAGAAATAGCGCGGCGAACCACCAAAAGGGGATCTCATCGTATGGACGTTGCAGGACGTTGATCTGGTCCTCGTATTGCTCTGTGACCTTGCGATGATCTTTGGCCGACCGCCTTTGCATGAACTTCTGCACGCTTGTCTTCAGCTGCCTAGAACCAAATAGACACATCCAAACCAGAGCGGAAGAATAGGCGGCGTAGTCGAAGAACATGTTCCAGAGATACTGAGCTCCAACGTATAGATCGCCGTGTTGGGCATATGCTGTCTCGTTGAGCTTCATGTCTGCGGTGAGAAGAGAATTGAGAGGATATCGTGTGCCGTTTTCTGGACAGCGGTCAGAGAGACGAGACAAGCATAATTTGTGGGAAATCGTGGGGAAAATTTGGAAACAGACAGGGGAGTTTTGGGCGCATCATACCTACGAAAACGCGATTGGACATCAATCCATGTTTCCACTGAGCCAAATCACCAAACTTGGCAGCCGGCAACAGAACCCAGCAGCTGGTGACAAATGCCGCAAAAGCGATGACTTGCGTCCACCATGGTGTCAAGAACAAGCTGTAATTCGCGGCAATGCTCGACCAATCCAGTGACAAGTTCAAGAAGCCCATGCCGCCGAATCCAGCGCCAATGAAGTTGGCCGTCGAGTTCCGAGGTGCCACCCAGCACAAGAAGGCCAGCGAGCCCAGCATCGGGAAGACAAACTCGGGAAGGAATTGCCATAAGACAACGCCGACAAGGACGCCAAAAAAGACACGGATCTGTTTACGTGACATGGCGGATGGGTTCTCGCGCTGCTTCTTCTGCGTCTCGAAGAGAGCCGTCTGGCAAAGGCTGCCGAGGGATGAATCAGTCAACATGATACTCGCGGAGAGCATCGTTGAATGCTTCAAACATGGATCTGAAAGAAAGGGAAGAGATTTACGCTTGAAACCAAGGGTACTGCGGATCGTATATCAGAAATTGTCTTGCCAACGCCGCATACGAATATCCCGTCCACGTGATGGCTAGCATGAAGAATGTAGCTACGGCGCCGTTTACCCTCTGCCCGAAATACAACTCCGACAAGGCGATGGGTGTATAGCCAAGGTTGTACGTCGCTCCCGACGCTGCCGAGATGGTCAGCAGCACATGCTCCTTCGTGCTGAACGGCCCTGGGTTCAGCCTAAAGCCATACTTGGTGAAAGGGATTCTGACGCGCCAGTCCGGAAGGACCTTTGCCAGCCAAGTGCCTGCGTAATTGGAGGCAATTTGCACGAAAAAGACTGAGTACGGTGCATATGTAGTTCGGAAGTGCGCCATTTGCGACAAGAATGCTCCGGGGGCAACAAATAAGATGGTCAGCAGAAAGTAGCGGAAAGTCAATGTCGGCTCTGTCGGGTCGTCGCCGAAGCTCACGATTCGGCGAACGTAGCCAGGAATGTCTTTAATGCGGGCGTCATCTTCCGTGACAACTTCATTTTGGCCGTCCAGATTCACGATTGTGTAGAGCTTTTGTGAAGCGCCATCCGTTTCGATATCCTTGGTGAGCGACTCGCCGTTCGAAACGGCCGAGTCCTTCTCATTGTTCGAAGCTTTCTGTAACATGGTTGACATATTCAACTGTGGACGGCCAGAGATGACAGGATGTCAGTGACAGCAGTTTATATCTCACGGCTCGAAAATGCCGCCCTCATCTTTATACCTTCGATTTTCAACGCTCGTCATCGAGGTTACATTGGGAACCGCCGATCCGCTCCGAGCGGGAAAAAGAAGCCTTGGTCTCCATAAGCCTCGGGCTTTGTCGAAAGGACCAAGTCGCAATCGGCTAGCTCGTTAAGCAAGCTGTCGGGACGAAAGCACGGTAATAGGAACCAGATGGTAAGATCTTCGATGGACTTATCGGTGTACGCCACGCGCGCCCACTATCGTATCCGTGCCAAACACAAAGCGGCATGAATGGCGTGTCAGAAGTCTGTCAGCCACCGAGATATGCGTCATTTACTGACGGCCCTGGCGTGAAAGTTGCCGGCGCGCGGGAGGGTTCATGCCTTGGATGCAGTATTCGCTTATAAATACTTGTCGGGGCGGTGAGCTACTTTCCATACTCCTTCCTGAAGAGTCATATCTTATAGCATAAACGCCTGCTGCAGAAAGTAGTTCCTTTCACAGCGTTTTCCCTTTTGGGTCGATTTGACAAGATGCCATGAAGATGGTGTCATCGTTCAGAGTGGAGAAACGTTGCATTAAAGGGCGCTGGCTCCCCTTTTATTCGTCTTGTTCTGCTTGCTTGTTGTTTTTTTTTCTCTCTGAAGAACACCATCGTCGCGGTCGTCTTAGGCCATGTTCAAATTGCTGGTCCAAGTTGGAGTGTCGTGAACGTGTGGATGCAAGTTTCCTGGCACTCCTGCTGCAGTTCGACTTCCCTATTGCAATCCCATCCGCCGATATCTCATCCAGGCACGACACAAGGAAGAGGGAAGGGGGTCGACTGCGGGATAAATGCAGCTGCAGCGGAAGCTTCCGATTATCTGCTTTGTCAACTCATCAAATCAGGAAGCCTGGCGAAGTTACACACCGCGTGACATATTCTCAGCACGCGTATCACACTCCAATGACGCTTTTAGGTATTTGGGACTACAGAAGTGATCATGTCGAGCAGCGAGCACATTGCGAAGTACCACATCGCACCCCATTTCTCTAACCCTCATGCTGAAGCCGGAGGAAACTGGCAGCTGGGCTCTATCATCCCTAGCGTCGCTGATGCCGACGAGCCAATCAATGAAGACCGTCGCGTTGATGTGCCGGAATCCAAGCTTATATGCGGCCATCAGGAAGATTTCTCGGCGACTAAGTCTCGCATTTGGGCAAAGGCTTTCGCTTTGAGCGGCCTCGTCTGTGAACTCAGCCTTTCCGCCGAGAAATCTGCCGAAGTCGTCTTTGATTTCCGTGGCATCGACACCGTGTACTTCAATCCGACGCAGAATTATATTGAGGAAAGTATGAGCAAGGCTGATGTGAAGAATTCTATTAGGGGCTCTGGCAACAGTCCCGTGCACATGGTGACGGGCTAAGACAGCGAGGGGTCCGTCAGTGAAGACGTACAAAAGCGAGAAGTGGACTAATACGGCTGAAATAGGCTTGCAGGAGTCGGGAGGTGTCCCCCTAGAATTATGGCCTAAGCTCGATACTACTAGCGAGACGAGGCAGGAGATGGGCTTCGAGGAGTCCACGGACTTCATGATTGGTATTCGCGTCAAGAAGATTTCGTACAAGAAATACTTGATGTAATGGCTGACGCGAACGCAGGGTAACTTAGTCGTCAAGCAGCATAACAAGGGAGCGACTATGTACGATAATGATGCTTGTAGTTAGGGCTACGATGAGGTCGTTGACTTGGGCGGGGAGTCAGACAGTTAAATCTAGGCAGACACAGATGCCATTGGCAGGAGCGACATTCTTCGGACGGCAAGAATAAGTAGTCATACTTCGGCAATCTTGCTCATGAACTGGTCGTCTTTTGAAGATTTTGATCATGAACCTAGATCGATGTCACGGAGGATAGAACCCAGCCCCTTCAAGACCCTTGCCGAGAATTTCACAAGACGCTCAGATGATGACGATACTTCCGTGACAGAAATGTCTATTCTTGACCCTCAGCCAGAATGCTGAGAATTCACATATCTGGCAAAGTTTTTCCAGTTAACTCCGCGGATTCGGCAATGAGACAGTGGAAGAGTGCTCGTTTTTGTAGGTCAGTACCGAATGCCTGTCCTGGCCCAGACTAATTGTGAAACAGTCATCGTTCCATACTCCAGAAACGCCGACTTCATTGGACGGCAAAGCTTATTGGGGAAACTGAAGAGTCAACTCGGCCACGGGCATTGCCACGCGACCAGCACTGTACAGACGCCAGCATGTCTTTGGGGTCTCCGCGGGTTTGGGTATGTCAAACAACTCATCACGCAGGTGCTCACGCATTTTGATCCAGCTTAGAAGAACGCAGATTGTGCTGGCATATGTGTACTGGCTACGAGATGCACAGCCGGATGTGTCCGTCTTCTGGGTTGACGCGAGGGACGTCAGCCGATTCCGCCAGGCATATGCTTCTGCCGCAAAAATATGTCATATGCCAGGAAGTGACGACCCTAAGAAAGACGTGCTGCTGCTTGTGAAACGATGGCTGGAGAGCGTAAATCGCGCCCCGTGGCTCATGATCATTGATGGAGCCTTGGACGAAGCGCACCAGGATCAATCGACAAGGCTTAGCGAGTATTTTCCCCAATGTCTACATGGTTCGATTATAGTAACGACACATGGAAAACTGAAAGGCGAGGCGCTTGCCAGTTGCAGCTCGCCACTTATAGTCGGACCAATGAATCGCACCGAGACTTCTCAGCTGTTAAACAGGAAGTTGAGCTACACGCCTCTTGAAATCGACGACTTTCCGGAATGCCCTCTCCTAGTCCTCGATAGCTTCAGTAACCCGAAAACGCTGATCGAAACAGTTGGCGAAGTTGTCAATTGCGGAATTTCTGTGAAGTGGTATTTTTGGATTTACTACGAATCACTTGACGAGGAGACCTCGGAATGGCGCCTACCACCTCGACCGAGGGAAGGTGAGGATGAAGAGGAGATGCGAGGGACAAAGCGCTGCAAGCTGGAAGGGTAGTCATTTTCGATGAGCAGTTCCAAAGGGCGAACAGAGCATTAATTTGTTATATCGGATTGTGATTTTAGTCCTTTCCTGGCATTTACGTTATATGCAAAGCTTCAAAGACGAACGTACATCGACGAGGCTGGCCCTTTTCATTTTTGTTTAGCAAAGCCGGAGTAATCAGCTTGAACAGCTCGTGGGATTACACTCGGCTATACGAGCCAGGCCTTCTTCGTTACAATCCGGTCCAAGTCTCGAAAAGTTGACCCGGACTCTCATATCAGCCGCATTTAGTTATTGTTCAAGTTTCGGTCCTAAAGGCTCCCTGACGTGCAGCGTCGCTACCGCCAAACACGCTTCTGATCGGTTCCGGATGATCATAGCCTCGCCATCGTCGCCTTTTGACGTGTATGACCCTGCGTGACGATTCGTCGTTCACATTACGATCGCGAAGACGAGTATAAGCCGCGGCGTTGTGGCCTCGACATTGCGAAATGGAGGTCATCAGAAGGCTTTCTGGGTGGAAGCTATTCACGCGAGATGGCTATATGCGGGGATGATATTGTCGCGGCAGCCCTGCCTGAGGCAGGAATCCCGGAGTGCGGCATGTTGCTTGGTCAACCGCTTGTTATTAGCACAGTAAGCCACGGCCGAAATCGCTCTTTATAAATGGTAGGTAGCTCTCTTATAATGATTCAATGCGGAAAGACGCAGTGTGAGACCACCCACCCCAGACCCTCTCGCTTCATCAAGTAGAAATCTATGTATGTAGTGGCCTCATCCCTGTTAATAATGTGACTGACGCTGTCCCAACAGCAAAGTGGTCCGTAGATATGCAGATGGGGCCGAGACCGGACAAATAGACGTGATCCGACGCGCAAACTGCCGTCAAACACCGCCGTCCTCTCGTCCCATCTGCTGCCTCCATCGCCATTGCACATGTCCCATCACACGCGTTTCCCACCGTGATGCGCTTGAGCTGCTCAGAATAGCCCGCCATCATGTACGAATGCGACACTTGCACGCGCTTGTTCCGCACTATGCGCTCCTGCGAGCAGCACATGAACGACACGGATCACTGGTCGTGTTTCCCCTGCGAAACGTGCTCTGAGACCTTTCGCTACGTGAGAGACGCCGCGGACCACATGTTATGGAAAGATCACTTCGGACCTCTGCTCGGGTGCGGCTCGTGCTATCTGCAGTTCAAGACGGAGGAAGATGCCACAAGGCACATGAACAGGACGAATCACTCCTACTCATTGGTCTCTTTGTCCCTATGTCCTAGACCAATAGCCGGGCGATACCGCTGCGATGAATGTGACCGAACCTTTCAGAACCAAATCGACCTCCGCATGGTGAGCTGCGGAACTCGACATTGGTTATGAGGCGCGTTGCTGACTTTCTCATGAACTCTAGCATCTTAATTCTAAAGGCCACCGGGGCAAACAGTGTCAATGCCCTTTCTGCGCTGGGGCATCAATATACCATGGCCAGCGGACTGAGCCACCATCTGGAGACGGGCTCTTGCAGCGCGGCGCCTCAACTCAATCGCGAGACCATCTTTAAAATCATCCGCGAGAGAGACCCCAATGGCGTTCTCACGAACAAGCTGCTCGAATGGAAAGACGAAGAGAGCGTGCAGTACGAAGCGAACGACCGGGCTTGGAATGGTGACGTTTGGGAATGCTACATCTGCCATGGCGAATTTGGGACTCGACGTGCTCTCAATCAGCACATCAATTCGCCCAAGCACAAGCAGAAGGTGTACCATTGCCCAAACAAGAGGGGAGGTTGTCAGAAACAATGTATCTCTCTGGCTGCGTTGTTCAGCCACTTGGAGAGCGAGCAGTGTGCCTACATGAGGTTTGAGAAGGTGCAGTCGCATGTGGCTATGGTGTTTACGGGAAGAAAGATGATTTCAATCTGATTGGAGGTCAGGAAAGTCGGAGAGTCGGTCATGAAATCGGATGCAAAACTGGTCACTATTTAGGGACATCGATCGAGGTCAGCTATGCTGTGTTCTTCTGTCGAGGCTTGCGTCGGTAGCAGGCAAGTGCAGACGGTCTACAGTCTGAAAACGTCAAAGTGCGGCAAAACAATGGCATCTCGCCAGTCGATGTCGTTTGCAGACCCTGTTCGTCTCGCCGTCCATAATGACCGGATCATTTCTTCAAGCACGACAAGGTTCCTGAAGCCCAACCGGCGCTGGTTCTTAAACCACGCCGTCATTTTACCTTGCGCGTTTGTCGTGGCACACTCGGCCCCAAGGACGACAACAGGCCACAGCATCATGTTCCCCAACTCGCCCTTGCCAACTCTCTCCATGGCCAGAAGCTCCTCGATGCCTAGATCGACGAGGGACTGGACACTGTCGAGGGCAGAGCGCCGGATGCTTCTCTCAAAAAAGACTAACCGGGCATAGTAGAATACTTTGGCCGTGTGATGCAGCACCAGACTATGCGTTTTCTGAGCCAACGAGGAGTCATCGGGCGGAGGAGCCGGGAAGTCCAGATATTGCTGTAGCTGGAAAGCGTCGAGCTCTCTCTCCAGCTCGGGCGTCAGAGTCTTGACTGCGACGCCAAGAGCGCTGATTTTGTCGCATGCTCGCAGAAAGGACCTCGATACGCCATAATAGGGGAAAGTGAATTCAAGGTTCTCCGAGGCGCTCTCGTCGTGGAGAAAGAGCTTGAGGTCTTTGGGCACGGGCACCTCGCACAGGATGGCCATAGACACCATGTGTTTCTGGAAAGTGGCAACAAGGGTTTCGTCAAGACCGCGAGCATGAAGCTTGGCAAGATAAGCCAGTCCGCCGGAGACATGGGTGCGCCAGCGTTGCGTCGTGCCAGAGATGGCGTCTGCGGTGATGCAAGCCATGATCGCCATGGCGAAAGACTGGTCTCGGTGGCTGTCGGCGTGCGCTAGGCTGTTTCGCAAGTGGCTGATGGCCTGCTGTTCATGGCCAATGGCTAGAAGGCGGTCGCCTTCGTTCTTTCGAGATCCTAGCTCATAGAGATTGCTTGCCGCGGAGGCACAGAGCGCATGGAATACGGCTACGTTGGAGTTCGACTCCCTCGAGCTGGACGTGAGGCCCTTGAGGGCCATGGGCAGCATCATGATGCGGCAGGGATTATGCGGCTCGTCTATCAGCACGAGCTTGCGGCTGGTGTATGTGACCCAGTGGTGAACAAGTCGTTTTTGACTGGCCGGCATAAACAGAGTGTCGAGATGACGAGAGGGGCCGGTTTCTGCTCGTGCGGATGGGATGACGTTGGCACTGGCAGATGGCTCTACGGCCGCAGCTGATGATCCGAGACTCAGCAGCGTTTCTGCAGCTGGCACGGTATCTACCGAGGTTGGCTGATCTGCATCAGGTTCAGATGTTGCTCCTGTCGGAGACACAGGCCATTCTGGGCTGACATGTCTGGAAGCATGGTCGCTGTTTGCCGAGGTAGGAGGCAAGCAAGGAGTGAGGGAGAGACGGATCGACGGCTCAGCAGCGAAAACGGAAAAGCCGCCTTGATTCGGCTCCTGGTTCCCCGGTTGCCACTCGTCTATCGTTGAAAGAGTCGTGTCCACTTCAGGAGACGTCATTCGGGGATGCGTCCATGTGCCGACACTCGCCAGCGCGCGACGAGGCGGCACATCTGCCGCTACTTCGTCGGCTCCTTGATGGTCATCGTTTGTTATGTTGATAGCGGTCAAGTTGACCCAGCTGAGACGGATGCCGTATCCTTCGCACGCGACGCCAAATCGCTGGCATCGAAGACATGCGGGTGCTTGTCTACGTCAGATTAGATATCGTCCCTTTGAGGACACTGAGAGTGGTCCAACGGACTCGTCACATTTCACTCGTCGCTTTCGACAAGTCCAGCAGCCGGTGTGTGTCTTTCTCGGTCGCTGTTTCCCCTTCTCCATCTGTGGAAGCGAAGCGAGGCGCCGATGATTCGCGGGTGAAGGATTGCATTTGATACATACATACATGTGCTTATTTATGGCGGCGCATTTCACGGCGAGCTGAGTCGCTTCGTTTTGCCTTGATTTTTCTCGGCCTCGCCGCCGGCCTTGCCCTGGTCGCGCAGCTGGGGCCCCGCTCCCCCAACAACGATTGGCTCGCTTGTCATTTCCCTTTTGTGGTGCCCCCTCCTGGGCGTTCGCCCAGCATCATCTTGCCATCAGGCCTAACTCGAGAGTTTTCGGACATCACACAGCATACATTGCAAGCTGATTCGATGATGCTAGCTGCAGCAAATCTCTCGGGCTCCGCCTCGTGGCGAGCCGAAGCCTTATTTCAACGGCTCAGGTGCCATGACGACAACATGATAAATATCCCCCTTGCCTGCGAGTCGAGATTCTGCAGCAGCACCTCCAGGTCATTTCTGTTTTTCACATCGTCGCCCCCTTTGATCGTCTTTCATGATGGAGAACGACTCCGGAGCTCACAATAGGGTCGGAACCAAGGACAAAGTCTCCCGCGGGACTTTGGAGAAATCGAGAGAAAAGGGCGCCTTCAGTGACGGAACGCCTGGCGATTTCGACTTCGGTGGTCCTGTGGGAGTGCTTGGGCTCATGATCGGATTCCCCTGCTTGATGTGGTACATGTGGATTGGCGCCACCTACTACAACGGCAAGCTGCCGCTGCCTGCAGACGGCGAGACCCTCATCGACTTCAGCTGGCAAATGGCCCATCTCGTCTACGAAGGAGCCTTTCCTAGCTTCAGAGCATGGCTCATCTACTGGAGCTTTTTTCTTACCGAGGCCGTCATGTACTGCTTCATGCCCGGCATCTGGATACAAGGACGACCTCTCTTGCACGAGGACGGTAAGCGACTTCCGTATTACTGCTCCGCTTACTCGAGCTTCTACACGACCATTTTCATAGCGGCTGCTCTCCACTTGACGGGGTTGTTTCCCTTGTCTGCTCTAGTCGAGGAGTTTGGTCCTATCATGACTGTCGCTATTCTGTCGGGATTCTTCAACAGCCTTGCCGTCTATTTCAGAGCTTTCTATCGCGGCCGAACGCATCTCCTCTCCGGCTACGCAATCTACGACTTTTTTATGGGTGCCGAGCTGAATCCTCGGATTGGCATCCTTGACCTGAAAATGTTCTTCGAAGTCCGTATCCCCTGGTTCATCTTATTTTTGGTCACTTGCTCTGTGGCGGTCAAACAGTACGAGATGTACGGGTACATCTCCGCCGAAGTAGGCTTCTTGGTAATCGCTCACTACTTGTATGCGAATGCATGTTCCAAAGCAGAGGAGCTCATCACATCCAGCTGGTAAGTCTGTCTTGTTCTGGAATGTACATACTACTCCCCTGCTCACAGCCTCTGGTAAGGGACATGTACTTCGAGAAGCTCGGCTTTATGCTCACGTTTTGGAACATGGCCGGCGTCCCCTTCACGTATTGTCATTGCGCGCTGTATCTGGCCAATTTTCCGCCGAGTGAGTACCGCTGGAACCGGTACGCCCTGTCGCTCCTTTGCGTCGTGTACCTCTTCATGTATTGGATGTGGGACACTTCCAACAGTCAAAAGAATATCTTCCGCCTGAAGGAGCGCCAAGGACAACTGATACAGCGCAATACGTTCCCGCAACTACCTTGGTCTGTTGTCCAGAATCCCAAAACATTGTCGACGCCGTGCGGAGAGCGTATTCTCGTAGATGGATGGTTCGGAATCGTTCGTAAACCAAACTATCTACCAGATATGTTCTTTTCGTTCTCGTGGGGACTGATTACCGGGTTCAAGTGAGCGTTTGACAACGAGCATCGCGAGCGCCAGACTGACAAGGTTGGCAGGAGCCCCTTTCCTTGGTTCTATCCGGTGTTCTTCATGGTCATGATCATTCATCGCACGAATCGGGACATTGCACGATGCAGACGCAAATATGGAGACGTATGGAAGCAGTACGAAAGGCAGGTGCCATACCTGTTTGTGCCGGTACGCAATATTAAGCGTGGCCGCGAGAATAGTACTGATGCCGAACAGTACGTGATCTGAAAACAGCCAGCAATCTTTTGGCCACATCGTCTTGGCGCTTCTGCGAGATGAAAAGAGCCAGCTAGATGGTCATGAATCCATGACGCACGATGGAGTGGCTTGCACTCGACAGCGGCCATGAAGAGAATGGGTATCGCAGGTGTGTGCGGTGAGTGTCTAGTGATCTTGGCCATGTGCTGTACAGGTAGATGAAATAGCATCGTCCATTTTTGAGATCAACTCGAGATGCTTGGCACTTTCTGCGAGGCACCTCATGTGCTTCTTATCTTTCCTTTCACACGAATGCCTATCTTGCACGAAAATGCTTTCCTCTGCTTTGCGTATTATTTCCATTTTTCGTGCCCACCGTATGCAAGATAGACTGGCTCATGCAGCAGGAGCAGCGCGACAGGCTCATTTTCGACTCCTGCATGAAGATACCTTAACGTGACTCGTGCGCCTGTATTATCTAAAGTATGCTCCCCTCACCTCAACTTGTTGACGCTCCCCTCATTTCATCCGATAGCGCCCCCAACGTCTCCATGGCATCGTCTTCTCGACCCAATGGCACAAACAAATGATCGTGATAGAAACCACTGACGGGGTTGACGCCCAGATCCCTTGCTGCCAATCGCGTCGCGACAACAGCAATGAATCCCACCGCCTCCAAGCTCGACGTCACGTCCAGTGTAATCATCTTGCAAGGGAAAAGGTACTGGATAGAATGTGCCTCGGCGTATTCCAGGCTGGTAATGACGGTGATGCCTTCTCGTTCGCGGAAGAAGTGCACGACGTGCGCCAGCGGCGGCAACTTCTCTTCGTCGTCGAACAAAGTGAAGACAAATGTCGCAGGGTGAAGAGTGGCGGTCAAACGATTGAGAAGGCGCGAAAGCGACTTTTCGCCGGGGTCTTGAGTCATCAGAGTCGCCATTGTGTTTTCTCACACCTGGACAAGGAGGTGGAAGGGTCGCGTTCGAGAGCGACAGAAGCTGCTTATAGCTTGGTGCTGATGATCTAGGCCACCAAGAACAGCGGGCGCTCAACAAAACTTCATCGCCTGCGCGCAACTTGTAGACCAGCTGTTCACAGGAGACCAGCAGCCATGATAGGTAGATTGCCAGATACCGCATGAGAGACGGGGTTCCTTGCATGAAGCAACCCTGCGCCGGGACGCGCTCCCTTGCTGGGAGGGATAAGTATGCGTCCGACGACAGCCCAGGAGACTTGCCAATTCACCTTGCACTCCGGCTCTTGGGAAAAAAAAAAACGCTGTTGGTCATCCTCGCCCCAAGAACAATCTTTCCCGAAAAAAAAAAAAGGCCTCAGGTGCGGGGATTGGCCTCGATCGCTGGAATGTAGCATGGCGCACCTGTTTCGATGGCACGCGATATCTGGCGGCTGATAAGGCCGGTCTCGCCATACATATGTATGTATGTATGTATGTACATATGTATGTAGTAAACATAAATGGTAGATAAAAAACGCTCATCGCGCAGCCCTCACCACTGGGCTGGGGAGAACGGTTCCCGGAACTCGGCATCCCCCTGTTTCTATCAACTTTGCGAGCTTACGTATTTTCGAGCTTCCAGTCATATCAGGCTCCGGGCCGGCAGGCGGAAGAAGCCCAGATGAGCTTGAAGTCAAATCGACACAGACTGGCTCATACAGCAGGAGCCGCGCGACAGGCTCAACTTCGACTCCTGCATGAAGATACATTAACGTGACTCGTGTGCCTGCATTATCTCAAGTATGCTCCCCTCACCTCAACTTCTTAACGCTCCCCTCATCTCATCCAATAGCGCCCCCAACGTGGGTCCAGCCTTGAGACAAATACGAGGCCTCTGGCCTCTCTCGTCAACCAAGTGCAGCTGACCGTAGTAGGCGTCTTGACCATGTTACTACAAATGGGTTTGCCGCGTTGTCAAACAATGCAAGGCGAACAATGACGGACGCATAAGCTGGAGGAATCATCGGGTGTACTGGAAGATCTCGCCCACCAGATTGATATCGCATTTGACGACTCCTTGCGAAAAATGCCGGGCTTCGACTGCGTCGGTCCCTGATCCAGAGTACGATGGCCTCGTCGGCTCCAAGAGGAATTAACGAATCTGCTCGAGAGGCTTGGAACGCGCTGCTTGCGAAGCGCAGCTGCAGAGGCGGGGAATTCCTAGAACAAAACTTGTCGGAACAGCGGAGGTATCTGCTCACAATCAGTCAATAATTTCACACTTCTGACGAAAGCTACAATAAATAGTGAGTTCGGTAATCTACTTCTTTCTTTCTTCCTTTCATTCTTCCTTCTCCTTTTAAAGTGCGCAAGTGGATGACGGCTCCGGAAGCGGCTTCAGCCGGGCCCGTGTACAACAAAACACGCAATGGATCTCGGGGCGGGAATGCGGAAAATACGGGCCCGATGCGTGTCGTGGCATTGATGACTCCGACATTGAGCCTGCCGATCAAGAGATTGGAAGGACCTTTCGCAAAATACTTCATGCTGCATACATCGCAGAGGCGAATGGCCTATGGAGTCAGGGTCGTGCTCGTGAGCTCGCTGGCCATAGACCCTGAGCCCTCAGCCCTGGCCAGCTGGCACTTTCAATCCTCGTCAGTATAGACCAGCCATCATTTCACCAAAAAGTGCTCCGTCATCGTCTGTAGATATCACATCTCACTGGAACAATCTATAGCCCACCGTATAGAATACGGAACATGACGCCCCGACACGACAGCTTTCGAACGAAATCCATCATCTGTAAATCCGGACCACGAAGCCATCAGCACGGCTGTCTTCAACCATCCTCAGTGTCCGACCCTCCAGGTGACTCAAGGTACGACTCCGAACCGTCCGGTATTGGCATGACGGCCGATTTGGTCCATATATGCTTTGCCCCTTTCAGCGTGAACCCCTCCAAAGCACCTCCTTTCACTGTCAGCGTGCCCTTTGGCCGTCCGTCGGCCCTGATAGGCCTGTGCAGCAATCTCACGCCGCAGAAGCTGCAAAAGTAGCATTCAACTCGGGTTCCCTTGTCCGATGTGCGCGTCCACACGCTCATCCTCGACATGACGTCTCTGGACAGCGGCCACATGCCCGCGGCCGGGAATATGGCCGAGGTTCCAAACGCTGATGAGGACTGTTTGCGACATTCAGTGCAGTGGCAGACGTAGACGGCCATTGGTCTCGGTTGGGACGTGTGAAACGTCACTGCTCCGCACTGACAGGATACTTTGGGGTTGGCGCTCGCCATGGTAGAGTAATGACGCAACTCTGCGCTTCTTCACGCATAGCGCACGGCACATAATGCATCAGACGCGGCTGTTTAGCAGGTAAGGCAGGAAGAGTTCGCGGTTGAGGGTTTTTCAAGCGGTTATGGTGCGGGGTAGTACCGGATGTCAAGTCAAAAAATTGGTAGCTGACTAAAGTAAAATAGCCTTGTAATGGTGACTTTATTGAGCTATATGACCCCCAATGTACCTCCTAAGTGAACTCATACATCACCCACGGAAATCCCACAAATTTCGACCGCACCCGTACTCGTGCGGATCGTCATCTGAGCTTGAACGGCTCAAGGCCGCGGGAGGGTATTTGAAGTTTGCTGGCTCGAAAATGGCGGTCACACTGCTGCCAGTCATGTGGGAAGAAAAACTGACTGCCGAGTATAATTTCCCCTGGAGCTCCGAAACTCCTGCGTCTGTTCAACGCATAGTTCCAACTTTCTGAGAGCCCTTTAACGCTGGGACCTCAAAGATTGGCGGCTGTCACGTCACTCCTGCCATGTCACTGGGGTCAAGATGATAGCTTGTTCGACTTGATATGAAATTGGCATGTCGCCTACTCACCAATTTCTTCTCCATTGAGAGAAAACCATGATTTGCCCTCATTGAAGTCGATGCGACAGCCGACCACGTCGTTTTCGCGGAAAGGCTTGCCGTAAGCACTCGGATCAGTGCCCTCAACAAACAGCCGTCCTCCATCACTGCCATGATAGCCACAGGATTCGAGCGTGTAACCAAGAGCGACGTCCGTCAGCACCTCCTCTCGGCAAAAGCCGACACCGATGCTTCCCGAGGACATCGTGGTACGGATTCCTTGCAGTGAATCACGATCGGTAATCTTAATAATGCAGACTTCAAAGTCAACACTGATCTTTGCCTTCGAGACAGTGATCCGCGCGGATAAGGCAATTCGGTTGGCGCTGGTCACTCAGAAGTAATTTGTCGGTGACAAAGACTGACAGTCCATGACGGATCCCGAGGGGATACCCCAAATCATTCTCACACCATGCCGAGGGCAATTCCACCTTGTCTACTTCCATTCCTTGAATTTGGTCTGCAATCAACACGAGAGCCTGGAACAAAATCCTGGAAAGGGGTGGATCGGTCGAGTATAAACCAGGGACTGAAAAGTCCCTTCCAAGCAATTCGGGTAGCATGAAGTCTACTTTGTCAAGTCGGTGTACTTCGCATGTGGTCAGGCTCCTCAGCCATACCTGGTGGCCTCGCCAACATGGGGCAAAAAGCAAGCGTATGAAAGAAAGAAATCGCCAAAAAGTCAAGCAGAGATGAAAAACGCTCCGCAAGCTGATGGCACATTGGTGGGCGACATAGTGAGCCAACGGCAAATATAGCACCTTGCGTCCAACATCCCAAATTGGGCACACGCAATGACTTTCTGCGTTGCGATTCGTGTGCACGGATTTAGCCATGAAATGGACTGATTTATAAATACTTCCTGCGCCGCCTGCAGCGCACACATAGTCATGGAAGCATGCGCAAATCTCGCTATGAATGACTACTCTGGATGTATCGCGGCCACGCCGGGCTGACTGTACCTTGTGACTGAGGCCATCCGCAGAAGTGATGTGTAGTTCGACGAAAAATGCCTCGTCTCTGTCCACGTGAGTCATGACCATGAAGCAACAATAGGCTCTTTGAACGATGACCTGAAACAAAGGCATGCGGTGGCTCATGGCTATATCGAGTGCGAAACCGGGGGGCATTGACGCTATCATCACAGTGTTCTACGCACATCAGAGTCGTTGAACTTGGGTTCTGAGAGTGTTTTTGCATGCCTCACGTTGCCGCAACATGCAGCATGTTTCTGGAGCCAGGACGAGCACGTCTGCAGACTCTACCTGTGCGCACTGATAACGGACTTTGGTGCGGACGCACCTCTGTGTGGTGTCTGCGAGTTGGACAGGCTCTTGGCAGACACATGATGTACCAGAGGCCGCGGCCTTCCCCGACCCAATCTTTCGCCCCATTCAGATGTCGCTGTGCTCGTTGTGATAATCTAGACGCACGAGGATCAAATGGTGGGCGAGACATGTCGCGACAACGGCACAATGTTGCGTCATTGGATGCTCATTTCGATGGCGTTGATGCCGAAAGCGAAAATGATGGAGGACTGACAAGCTACGTGGAAGTATGGAGCTGATCAGCGACGTCTTCAAACACCGCCAATGCCTTGAATTCGCAACGTCCTACATTGACCTTACGGACAAGTATCATCATGTGTCTGACAACGATGCTGGCAGTTCATGGCCCTTGCTATGCCCTCGTCATTCACTCAACAGCTAAAGCTGGACAGGCAAAAAGAGAAAAGGAGCAGTGCAATAAAGTGCATCAATGCATCAGCAACTGCTGGCATATAACATCGAGATTTCAGGTGCAATAGAACAAGCTCGTTGTGCCCTGAAGAGATTGGTAGTATTTCATGATGAAAGACGTCAAAACGGATTCGCTCGACCGAGTCCAAGTCGTAAACCTTCATGCCGTTTCCCAACTCCCTGCCATGTGTGGTATCCTCTAAATTGACGGTAGTCTCAGCATGATTGGTAAAAGCATCAGACGGACAAAACACACGTCATGATTGGGGAGTCTTCTATGTTCCCCTCCATTCCCTTCCCTGCCCCTCGGCCCTCAATGCGCGACCACATTACGCGTCACTAGGCGGCCTGAACATTGACTGCCTGGAGACGACCTTTCTGTCCCTCCTCAACTTCATACGAGACAGGCTCGCCCTCTTTGAGTGACTTGTAGCCCTGCTTCTGAATGGCGCGGAAGTGCACAAACAGGTCATCGCCGCCACCTTCGGCGGGTGTGATGAAGCCGTAGCCCTTCTCATCGTTGAACCACTTGACGGTGCCCTGGAATCGTTCGGCCATATTGAATGTTGTCGAGGAGATTTCAACCCTTGTTCGTGCGAATGGAAACTCTTGAGTGAATATCTCGGCGTTCTAGCACTAGAAGGTTATTCCTCTGCCGACTTTCTTCTCTAAACGCAATTTCGGGCAAAATTTTGTCGCATCAATTGGAAGCAGACAATGAAGTATGGCACATGTGACTGGTCGCGGGTACTGAGAGATCGCCAAAAAAAAAGACAGCAAGAGCAACAGACTTACCCTCCTTTGATCCTGGAATTTTCTAGTTTTCGAGGGATGGATGAGAGAAGTGAAGAAACTGGAAGTCCCCGTTTTTTTTCTCCCACGTCTTGGGTACTTGTTCCGTCTACCCTTTTTATACTCGGCCCGTTTGAAAATTTCGTGTGCGTTGGGGAAAATGGCGCTAGTATGGAGAAAAAGTTGAGATTGTGGCAAGTGCGGGGTCGACCGCCTGGCGAGAGAGACGGTTCTTTATCGGAGACGATGCCCGCCAGTATAATCGTTCTCCTGGAGGCTTACCAACTTCACGCTGGGGAGAAAGGGTCTTTAGTTTGTTTGCTGGTTGTGAATGACCGTGTGCTTCTGACTGATTTGGATTCATTCTCGTCGAAGGCGTCGAGATATCCAACGCATGGTGATTTTTGTGTGCGAAAGCGCCGGAATCGGCTGTTACGGTCATGTGATTCGGGCATCGAAACCAATGGCGACACCCTGACGGGCACGTTTCCACCACACCGCATTGGCTTTGGCATACAGTGTCGTGTTGCTGAATGGATGACTGAGCTTTTTTGCAGGACGAATCGTACCTCGGAGCAGGCTTTTACGCTCCGCCCTGATTCGAGGTGCGTACAGAGATGCTAAAGGGAGATGACCGGGCCGTTCCTCGACTTAGTAGTGTACGTGAAACAGCCGAATAGTCGCGCATAGCATCTCGACTCGAGCATGATGCAGTAACACAAGTAGTGACTGCCCCGCCTCAAGTTGGGACGGATGCCAAGATCTGCGGACCTGACGCTTGTCGTCGTTGGACGACATCAGCAAGTCTGATTTATTAGCACCACGAGGAATCAGCGCGGGAGGTGCGTTTATGTTGCTGTTCCCATCTTTTCACCCTCAAGTGGGAAGTGATACGCCGGTGTGTCGCCGCGAGCAGTAGATTTTGACACCGTCAGCAATCCCAAAGAGTTGGTTCATATCGGGCGGCATCATGCAAGTTGAGTCGTTGACACAAGAAACCGACAGCAGGTGCACTCAGGTCATTCATCACTTCACTCTCAAGCAGGAAATAAGGTTAGGCGCCCTGCGCAGACGCATCGAGCTGCTCAGTGCATGTTCGTTTGGGCATTTACTTCAGAAATTGGACCATGATGGCTTCAATCAGTCTACGACTTTGCGTTCGCACAGCCCGAAAGCAACGCCCTTGATTTTCCCGCTTGAAGCCCTTTGGCGCGGCCTTGTGACGCTGCGATTTCGATCAGAGAAACGCAAAATCGCACCGCCACCACTGAAGCAACAGCCACCGGCCCTCTGCTCGATTTTTTCCGGCATTCAGCAAACTTCACCACATGCTCGCACAGATAGGCCTCCCGCACAGCCATACCATCATCGTCAAGCAAAGCCGCTGACCGTGCGATGCCCAGCCAGCTAAACCCGATCTCGCACCAGCATGTTTTTCGGCATGACACAAAAAACACCACAATATCGAGACTGACGAGGAGACGCCCCTATGAACAGCTTGCATTGCTCACTTTGTGGCCGGCTTCTTGACACTACCGGGCACAAGATTCCGTAACGACATTCATGAGAAGGCTGTTGTGACAGGCTCGCGTTAATAATTGTCAGTTGCCATTCATCTATTGTTCGCCGACTAGACTTACCGAAACTTGTCAATTCGCTGCCATCGCTACCAGAAGCGGTGGCAAGAGCCACACGCAAAGCAACATGCGACGCGCAACCAGCACGGATTCACGCATGCTTTGTCAACGAATTGACCTTATCATCATTACTGCTCTAGCGGTCTGCACATGCAGAAAAAATGCAGAATGAGGCTCATTGAGGCGAAGGATATTGCAGTGATGTACCATTAAATGTTTTGAAGTCATGATACGTATTGTCCACATCAACGACGTGTTCTATTCATGTTCATCTGTTCTGCTACCTCAATCAAGCCCAAAGATTGAGCGCCAACCAAACAGTGTGTTCTATCCCTATCCACAACCCCAACCCGAAAACAGCGCGAAACAAAAACTTCAAAAATGACCAAAATCAGGTCTCAATCCAATCCTACCAAGCTTCGCTGTATTTTTTGCCAGCCCAGAATACGAGAGTGCGGCTGTGCGCCACACACGACACGCAGCGCCAGCTACGCATCGGTACAAAACCAAACGAGCTCGATGTCGAACGTATCCCTGCCGCCGTAATGCATTGGTAGATTGAGGCACCTGCAAGCAAGAGGCGCCCTCGCTCGCTTTCCTCAGTGCCACTCTACGCAACAATCGCAGATTCAAATCGAGGAAGATCAGATCCTTCCACACGACCAGCCAACGAGCCCCCACAAGCTCTCCCGCGAATTGCGCAGGCAGGCCTGACTTGCCCTGCAACCGACACCGAGCAAGCTTTCTTAAATGATTGGTGACGATCAAGGTAGCCTCCCGTAGTCTATGGTCTAGGCTTCGCGCCGCGGCCCATCAACAAGCCAGTTCGGCATCTCAACGCCGAATAAACACATTCGAGCCT
>JARJUA010000197.1:0-95123 GCA_030787035.1 Aschersonia sp. MBC 877
CCCCCCCCCCCCCCCCCCCCCCCCCCCCCCCCCCCCCCCCCCCCCCCCCCCCGGATGTGAAAGAATACAGAGGGAAGGCTATGGTTGAACTATCTCCGCCTTTTCTCCACCTTCCACGGATGTTGAAGCAAGAAAAATGAAAAGCTGGCACGAGGCGAGGGTCTGGACCCACGAAGCATTGAGACGCATCCGTCGCCCGCAACCGCCTGGGTATCAGGTCACAGACTGGCAAGGAGTCATGTTGTCTTATTGTTATGCCGGTAGATTCACTCGTAAGCCGAACCATCTACCCCGTTTGTGCGCTGCTTTCTCACGTTGCCAAGCGCGGCTAACACGGAGGCTAGGTAAGGCGAGGCGAGGCGAGGCGCGGTTGTTGACGGCGGAAGGTGATGGTGACGACCGGGCCGCTGACGAAAGCCGAAGTCATGATGAATCTGTGCTGCATGGTGCAGCGCGGTGACGGACGGGGAGTGATCCGTCACCTGCAGTGTTTGCCGACTCGACCTCCCCGCATGCACGACTGCACGGGGAAATCCGCACCGCACATGGTGCATTTGCCCGATGCCGCCTCAGGATCGAGCGCCAGGGTGCGACGGCGCGATGCACGTACTACAGACATATTATGTAGGACCGTGTGATGGTCTGGTGGTCTGGACTGGGGCAGGGTAATTGCATTGCATCAACATGACGGATGACCCAGCTGGTGGCAGGAATCCCGTACGTCCTTCGTTCGGCGCGGCACTATTGTCAATCGAGCCTGTGCTGGTAAGATTGAAGTCATTTGTGTTATGTCGCGATGTTTCTGTGTTTCTTGCCTAATGGCTTCCCAATGCCCGGTCCACATTAGCTCGCGTGCCCCTGTCCAGGCGCTAAACGCCAGTCCAACACCCCCCCCCTAGACACAAAAGCACCAGACATTATTATCCATACCCCAGTTTGTCTGCCTCAGCCAAGCCGATGACTTGGAAAATGAAGTGCAAACATTCGGTCCGCATCTCTAGAAGCGCCATTGACCGGGTGTTGATGAGCTGACGACGCGCGTATTCGCCTCACTTGGTGCGGACGAAATTCCATCCGTCATCTCATCTCACCTTGCAACTGGTAGCTAGAAGTGCAGTCGAGAGCGGTGCTGCTGCCGTCCTACTTCTTAAGCTCCTGGGAACATGGTTCGCTCTTGCCTCGGTCTTTGCCCGACGAATGACCTGGCGATGCTTAATGGGTGGAGGTCCAGGTGACCCCAAACTTGGAACAGGAGTGGGATGGAAAAAAAAGAGAGAAAAAGAGAGAAAGAGCCTGACACCGGTCACGACCCCCCGGCTGGCCTTCGAGCTGCTCCAGGTGCCCCAGCTGCCGCTCTCCTCCTTCTTCCCAAGTACGATGCTGGCAGCAGCCACCAGCAAGTGCATTTCCGCGATCTGCTCACGCACCCATCCCAATCACGGCCAGTATTATTAGTGGAAAGCCACCTCCGCAACCTCTCTCCGCCATTGCATCCAGCCAATCGTCGCCGCTGGCAGCCACAATCAATCACCTCACCTGTTCGTCCTGATCTCCCCGTCCACCCGCTGTCGAGCAGCCTCCGTCATTCGTTGTCAGCCCCTCAGTGTGGCATCGTGTCGACCATCATCATTTTCCCACAATGTACGGAGTAGGCTGGCGTCTTTCTTTGGTTGGTCAATCTGCTTTGTCATGGAACCCTTCTCTGTCGGGCATCCATGTATGTAGTTGCTGAATCTGTTCGACGATTGTGAGATTCGCCGTGCCGCGTTTCCATCGTCCCCCCCCCTCCTTGACGACCTATCCCTCTCGAACACAACATATTTTATGTATATGCACCTGCCGGCCATTCCCTGCCCCCTCCCAGACCCAACCGCTCGGCATCGTCAACGAACCTGCATTTCTGAATAACAACAAGATTACCCCGCCAGTCAGATTGGCCGGCGGTTCCTGCCCTCGCCCTTCGTTGTCTCGATATCAAGGCCGGCTGACGAGGAGCTTCTTTTCATTCACACGGACTCATCGTCATGATCTAGCAAAGCATGGATTCGCTGCTCAAGAAGACGGATCCGGGTCCTCCACCACAACGACCAATTCGGTTTGTCAACAATCAAGGCCAGCCGCCCTCCAAGCGGCGTAGGATCAATGCTGCGTATGTTGAGACTTAATGCTCCTTTCCCATCTGAACTGTCCGACGTCTGCTTTTATCCCCCTTTTCGCGTCCTTCAGTTTTCTCGTTTCCTTGATGACACCATTTTATTTTGGCCGGGCTCTCTTGCTCCGTTTCTTCCCTTCTCCCAGCACACACCACCCCCCTCCTTTCATAAACTCGCAGTGTGCTTTGCCCTCCTTTCCCTTTTGGATTTGTTTTCGTCCACTCCCCAACCCTCCCGTCGATGTCCAGACACCCCATAAACCGCATACGTGATCATCCCACTATCATCCGCCTGCGCACGCACAAATTGTCTAATCCGTCCACATCAGATGTTTCACCTGCCGACGAAGAAAGACCCGATGTGCTGGCGAACGTCCTGTTTGCTCTACGTGCACCAAGAACGGACATGCCTGCCAAGGCTATCCGGAAGACAACCGCAAAGATGCCCCCGGAGAGGTACTGGACACGGAGGGACCTGCCGAAGAAGATGATGTGCCGTCGCAGGATGCATCAACTCACGACGGAGAGAAAAGACACAAGCAAAGGAAGAGTGACTCGTTGTCCAAGCCGACGCCAAAAAGGACCTCCCTAGACGAACGGAGAGACGCAGTGATGAAGCTTGAGCCAGCCTCACCACGCAGCAGACCTGCTGTACTTCCTCCGCCTGTGCGCACTATCGAGCGAGGTCGCACCTATTCCATAGCTTCTGGGCTGCCATCCTCTCCCGAGCAGCGAACGGCACGCGCACACGCGAACCTTGATGACATGCCACTATCTCCAACTCTGCGACGCAACTACTCGCACCGAATACCGTACTTTCGCTATTTCGGTCACACTGCCATCGTGCCGGGCTTCAAACAGATGGTTGTATCTGTTCGTGACCGTCGGCGGTCCACCGGAGGATCACAATCCGCCACATCCCCGCTGTCTACTCAGAGTGGAGGTATCCAACGGGGAAGCAGCATTGCCGAGGGCAGCGAAGTTGCTGTGGAAGATGTGCCTGTATACGATCCTGCCAGCGCGGTCCCAGTCCATCCCCTGATTGTGAACCTGGTCAAAACTTTTTTCAAGCATCTTGGCTGCAACTATCCCTTCCTCAAGCAGGCTAAATTCATGCCCATGGTCTTGGAGAAGAGGGTCGAGCCTATTCTTGTCGATGCGATTTGTGCCATTGCGGCTCGATTCTCGGATGCTCCGTATCTCACTGGCGGCAATGATAGAGTACCCAGGACCGAAAGGGGGCATGCGTTTGCACAACGGGCTAAACACGCAACCGTCGAGACTTTCCCTTGCCCCTCAGTCGGTGCCGTCCAGGCGCTGCTTCTCATGGCCTATGAAGGATTCGGCGCTGATCAGGATAGTGCTTTGTGGATGTATCTCGGGCTCGCTATCCGCATGGCTGTCGACCTGGGCCTTCAGAAGAAGGTCGGAATCCAGTACCAGGGAGAGAAAGACCCCTGGTATACAAGACATAAGAGCCGCGGCAACGGAGAGTCGGAAAGCCCCGAGGACAAGAAAACAGCTGACCCGGACGCGCCGAGCGACGAAGAGAAGAGGGAGGTGGAGCAAGAACGCATTGACACATTCTGGGCTGTCTTCTTTCTTGACAGAGTCATTTCCTCGGGAACGGGGCGGCCGGTGACATTTCGAGACGATGATTTCGAATTGCCCTTTCCAGCGGCAAGAGTAGACGCCACAACAGGGTGGCCTATGCTATTCCCGGTGTTACTCGACATTATCCATCTATATGGGCGTGTCTCCGACCTGCTGAATAATGTGCACAATGCACGAGACTTGACTGAAGACAGATGGAATAAGCTCGCCAAGATGGAGCACCAACTGACCAAATTATACAAGGGCTGGGACAGTCGACTTCAGTTCAACGTGGTCAATTTCAAGGCCTACTTGAGCTTCGGCCAGGGCACAACTTTCATCTTACTTCATTTCTGGTTTCATGCGCTCTTCATCGTGCTACACCAGCCCACGCTGCTGACGCCCTTTTGCGCACTGGGGACAGAACACCAATTACTGCCCGACAGCCGAGAGCTCAGCATGAGCAGCGCCAAGACAATATGCGATATTCTCTCCTTTGCCGACCTCATCGACCCCATCAGCTTCATCGGCAACCCCTTTACGAGCCAGCCTATTTACATCGCCGCGTGTGCCTTCTTGATGGAGTCGAGCGCGAACGCATCGCAGGGAGCGTCCCGGGAAGGTTCGCCTTCGAGCCCTGCGAGGCGGCCACTGCCGGATCTGCGCACCGCTTCCCACTCCAAACAGTCCATGCACTTCATGCCCTCTCGGCACTCCAAGCATTCTTTGCTGGCATCCGCAGCGAACCAGAATTACCAACGCTGCCACAATTCTCTGCAGCAAATGCACGCTTACTGGGGGGGAGTGAAATACATCCTCACGGCCCTGGATCAGAAGGCCAAGGGGATCTGGGACTGCGAAACGTACACCTCGGAAGAATACGAAAGTGCGAAAATGCCACCGATCCGACCGAGCCTCGCCGGAGAGCTCGGTCATCTTGCGCGGCACTCACCACAGCTTGGCGCCCCCCCCATCGCCTGGAGCTTGGCTGGGACGGCGAATTCCCCGAGCTCCAACTTGACCTTGATGTACCAGAATCCGACGGGTCACGCTGCCGGCCTTGCCGCCGCGCATCCTCCTCTGCATTCCCAGCATCTGCATATTGCTCAACGGCAAGCGAGTACCCCACCAGGCAACATGCTCTACGACCCTATCAGACAAAGTATGCCTACAGAGAGCGGCAACATGTACCCTCCAGCTGTTCCGACGTCAGCCATGGCCGTGGTGAGCACGAACTCTTCGAGTTGGGCGCGGGCAGATCGTCCGCCCACCTCACCATCGACAACTGTTCAGGGCGGCGGCACCACCCCCAACAATCACGACTGCGTCTCCAACGATGGGGCGGAAGGAACGCATAAGGTGTATGTGTCTGGATACACGCCGGTCGGTCAGAACCCCTTGGGCTTCGAAACTTACACTGTCTCTCCTTCAAGCAACATGGGCGAGGGCAACTTGCAGGCCCGCAATACCGCGAACTCCAACAGCGGTGTTTTCTTCGCGCAGCAAGGCTTCCCATACCAACCCCATTGGCAATTTGGGAACGGCAATATGGATGGCATCACCATTGACAGTCAGGACATTGATATTGGTGCTTTGGGTCTGCAACAACCCGATGTCATGAGTGGGTGGCTAGAGTACATGCCCACGGACGTGCTCAACTATTTCGAGAGCCACGAGGCGCAAAATGGCCACGGCGGCCGATCACTCCAACCCTGAGATAGAGCAGACATACACACCGGCTTCTGTTCTGTTCTGTTCTGCTATTTTCGTGTTGGGATTTGGCGCACATGACACAACAGGCAGCCACGCGGCAGGTGCCCGTAGAATGTACCGGCATCAGATTGAGGGTATGGGCATTGAAGAACATATGACACGGCGTAACGCAATGGAACAAGTTGATACCATGGGGGGTGGAATATCTTCTTTCTATGTACACTGGCAGAGGTTAATTTGAGTGGTCGATGAATGTTCATGTTGGTGTGGTCCGTCAGATAAGCTAAGTACGTTTAATTGAAGCAAATGTCCTCGACATTCTGGAAAATTGATCAGTCTCGGTTAGATGTGGGGCGGTGTCCGTCAAGACAGGAGCTGTACTTCGTAGTGGTTCCATTACCGAGAACGACATGTTAACTAACAGTACGTTCTTTCCACCTCGTCGACACTTTGGGAAGCTCGAGACTGTCAATTACCCTCGTTTCTTCAGGCCACGTGCCCCGGGGCATCACTGACAGGCTAGCCAATACTTCAGGTCTTGTCTGTCATGGTTTCATCTCTAGCAAGACCCTCCGTACCTCCCTCAATGCTCGCCGTCGCCGACATCTTCTCCCCCCATGACGTGTCGGGCCGCCTCCGCGAAGAGTTTCCATCGGCTGAACCTCGTCTCGGCGAGTCGACGCTCTCGATTCTTCTCGGTCGACGCGGCCGCTCACCCTCTCAACAAGACCCAAGTCTATCTGTCCAGATGCCATGACCCGCTCGTCAATCTCTCCGTCGAGCATCGCTTGTTGCAGATCACTCCGCCGGAATCAACGGTCTTGATTCTATACGTCAACTCTCCATGCGTCGTTATTGGCAGGAACCAGAATCCTTGGGTGGAGCTGAACATGCGCCGGCTCGCGCAGATGGCTCACCGTCCCGGGGAGACGAACTGGTCTGATTCGCCTGTCAAGGTCGTTCGGAGGCGGTCTGGAGGCGGCACGGTGTTTCACGATCTCGGCAATGTCAACTTCAGCGTCATCTTCCCGACGGGCGCATTCGATCGAGATAGGCATGCCGAGATGGTCGTCAGGGCGCTTCAGGCGCTGGGACGCGCGCGAACGAGGGTCAACCCGCGACATGATATCGTCATGGACGTGGCTACATCTGCCGCGCAGGCCGTCGAGACATTCAAGGTCTCTGGCTCGGCGTACAAGCTGACGCGACTGCGGGCGCTGCACCACGGGACGTGTCTCCTGCGAAGCCCTCACCTATCCAGGATATCGGAGATGCTTCGGTCTCCCGCTGAGCCGTTCATCCAGGCGCGTGGCGTGGAGAGTGTGCGCAGCCCCGTCAGCAACGTCGATCTGGACAACCTCGTCTTCCAAGATGCCGTGGTGGCCGAGTTCGCCGCCATGTACGGGCAGCTGGACGTGTGCGCTGATTTCGACGAGCAAGCCCTGCAAAATGACCAGATCAGAAAGGGCTACGACGAACTGGCATCCCGGAATTGGATCTACGGACAGACCCCTCGCTTCTCCTTTCAGTCGCACCCTTCCCGCCAAGATCCCCGGTCGCGGCCCCCTGTGCCTTTTGAAGTCAGTCGTCATTATTCCTGCTAGCCTCTGCGCCCGAGGACTAACTGAGCAGAAGCATCGCATCGGCCTCGAAGCAAAGCACTGCGTCATTGAAGAGTTCCGCGTTTCGACAAGTCAAGGCTTTGACGAAACACAGTGCGTTGGAGAGCCGCTGCACGACGTCCACGACTGGTGTGCGCGTTTGCACCAAGCGGGGTTGAGGATCGGAGACGCTCAAAACGTCGGCACGTGGATGAACGAAATGCTTGGAACTGAGTTTCTGAAAATCCCATCGCCGGCATCCATTTGATGGTGACTTGGACACCTAACGCAAAGTACTGGGCCCTTGTGTTGCGTGAAATCACGTCATGCGAGAAGGGCGGACAGACTCATGCATATATGCTGGACATAATGACATGAGGGAACGCGTTTCTAAGGCGCCTGTCAAGTCGATTAGAGAGGCGGAAAACCAAGGCACCGCCATGTACATGTATTATCACGCTAGGTTCGTGAGATCCAAGTACTATCATTTCATACCATCGCTGCTGCGGCCTCGCACGCCGTGTCTTGATACTGATGAATGTTTGGATCGGGATGTATTGGGCCACACCTCTTTGCTGTATCGAAACGCCAACCTCATTAGTTTGTCGTCGAGGATGCGGGTCTTTATACCAGTTGAACCTCGACACCTCGTTCCGCAGATGTTGAACCAACATATCTCGTCTAATGCCTCGAGACTCTGACAGAAATTCATATCACAATCAGTTGTTTACACGACTGATCTGTCATTGGAAACCCCATAGGCCTTACAGTAAGGAGTAAAATGGAGGGTCTGCATTTTCGACAAACTTGAGTGCCAAGGCTATGGATAAGGCCGTGCAAGTATTGAGACGGCGAAGCGACGGTGCAAACAGTATAAATGGGCAGACTATAGTAGAGGCCCTCACATCTCCTGTCTGGCATTCTTCTCATCTTCAAACTGCTTCAACCAGTTCTTCACGATGTCAACTTCCTTCTGTTGGATGTCGACCACCTGCTTTGGAGGCAAGCCCGGCTCCGATTTCACATCAGGCTTCAGCCCGTTCTCATCCCAATGGTGCACACCCCAGTCAATCAGCTCAAAGGGCTCCGAGGCCGTCGACTTTCTGTCCGGAAGGCCATGGGCATGGGTCCCGGCTGCTCGCCATGGATCCTGCTTTCCGTCGATAAGGGCCAAGCGCGGATAGCTCAAGTTGAAGCCGCCGTACTTGTTGATGTTCTCCACCTTGGGACGGGAGGTAATGTTGAAATAATTGACGCATGAGTAGGAGTTATATTCCGCCGTCAGGGCGCGCGATACCATGGACCCTTTATCCTTGGGCGTGGATGCTCCAGATACGAAGTACCCCCATCTGCATAACTCTGGTCAGTTTCAAAGGCAGGAAACCCGAACATGCTTAAGCTTGGGGATATACATACTCGGTGCAAGTTTGGTAAGTCCAGCTTCGAATCCAGAGATGTGTTTCGTCATTCTCCTCGAGACGGCTAGACAGACATTCTCGCAGGTTCTTCTTGCCCTTGCACGAGCGCTCTTTCCGCTTCCTGAGAAAGTCCTGCATAAACCCAACATAATTCAATAGCGCAGTGCTCAATGGCTCATCACTAAAGTCGGCGGCTCGCACCGCGCTACGAACTCGTGACTGCAATCGCAAGGTACTTGGGAAAAGGACGGCCTCAGCGGCGATGACAGCGCAGAAAGTGCCCAATTCGTTTGAATCCCGGTCCGGGTCCCAGTCGGTGTTCTGAAAGGAGCTCAGCATGTATGAAATGGCGTCGGCAAATTCATCGTTCCACAGGTCGCTCAGTCCAAAAAGATCCTTGATCTCGTGTTCCCGATCCTTGTTGCCGCTGAGAAGCTGCTTGTCAATGACAGCATTTAGTTTCTGTAGAGTGACTGAGCAATTGCCGGGTGAAAAATGACGAGCGGCCTCGTGATATTGCCAAAAATCGTCAATGGCAACCGTGACGCCCGAGGAAGAGATGGCACCCCAGAAGACGTCGGGGTACAACTTGCGAGCGAAAGCCACGAAGCCGCCAGCATAGGAGCCGCCATAGAGGATATGGGGTGTGGCAGGGGCAGTTAGGTCGATGTGCTCCAGCCCAGGCACTTTCAGATTCTTAGAGAAATAGGCCGTGTCAGCTAGAGCTTGATCCGTAGTGAGCCAGCGGTAGCTCTTGAGATCGGTGTCATTGGTCGGCCAGCTGGTTCCGTAGTAACGATGCTCCAGAATAAGACCTATTCCATTCGTGGCCTTTGCGAGGATGGTGGCGATGCCGTGCTCGAGATACTCCAGACGGCCATCGGCGTCGAACTCGCCTGAATGTAGGATAATAACGGGACCTCCAGGCTTATAATGCGTAGTGTCGATCAAATACCGCAGGTTGAAGAAATCATTGGAGTGAGGTTCATACTTGGACTCGTTGTGGAAGTGATCAACAGGGACAGATAAATTATAAGACTTGACGCTGGAATCCTCGGACAGGGCGGAGATTCCATTGCTGGTCAAGTCGGCAGCCAAGACTTTCGAGGCCAGGAACGAACCTCCAGGTCGAAGTGCAGAGATCTGAGTAGCCGCAAGAGCCAACACCGCGATGAATTGACGAAGGGCCATCATGACTGACCGAGAGTAGATGCTAGGTTAATGACTGAAAGCTCCTGATGGAGTGATTTAGAGGATATCCAAGTTCTAAGCCATGGCTGCTCAGGTTTTTATACACGGTGCGTTACCGCACAGCCGGCAGCAATGGTGGGGATCCGTGATTGAAGGATGCGCGGAACGCGGAGCATGGCGTAGCAATTGCTGCGATGTGATGTGATGTGATGTGACGCTCCCAGCGGTGTTACCCGGATGGATTTTGGTTTGATATTTTTACTGAGTCTGTCCAGGCCAATGGGACGCGGGGCCCCAACCTATGCGGGTACCTCAGTACTTTATGTACCTAGTTCGTGTGGCCAGAGGGTGCTAAGACAGCAGTGCTGCTTGCTCTGTAAATCACCGTGACCATCTCAGCCTCGCTGGCTCCTTCCCTCTGCTGCCTCCTACTTCGCCTCCTACTTTCCTCGCTTCTTCCCACTCTCCTCCTTCATCATGTACATACACACCCAAAATGGTTTAAAAATCGAATTGCCAACAGCAAGAAGTTGATGCTGTTTGTTCGGCTTTCGACAGCAACGGACATTCCTTTACTCGTCTGGTCGGGCTGCTACGTCATCCACCCGGGGCACCACTGGCCCCTTGCCTACCGGCTCCGCACAGAGATCGACCCCCCATTTCGGTACCATTCACTTTGAGCCTTGTCATCCGCCAGCAAGAATTCTTTCAGAACGAGTCGCATGTCGGCATCCATTTCTGTGGCATCGACCATGGCAGCTCGTGCCGGAGCCGAGACGTCTCGGGCGCTCATAATCTTTCCAATCGCATCCTTGGTGTCATAAGAAATCTGCGCTTCGAGTATGATGGGCTCAGCCAAGGCCTGTGCATCATTCATTCGTAATTGCGGATTCTTGCCAAGATCAACTGTTGCACTGCTGCCCGGCGGGACTTTGCCCGCGTCAATGACGTTCCGATTGTCCGTACAATCGACACCATCAGGCTGATCTTGCAAGCCACCACAACCCAACAAGCGAATTTTCCAGTGTCGAGTTCTGGTCCCTTTGGATGGCCGGATTTGCACCACTCCCGATGCTTGATTGAAGGAGATCTTGGTTCTGCGCCAAGAAACTGAACCCATTCGCCCGTTGTCATTGTCATTGCCGTCGCCATCATAGTCTTCCCCTTCTGCTTCCTCCAGCAGCTCGAAACTGCCATCTGCGCCAACAACAAGCACGACCTCGAAACCTTCCGGGTTCTTGGTTCCATTTCCGGGTTCCTTGTTTGTGTCGAGCGGCACAATAGCACCTTGCTTCAGTAGCACAGGTATCTTGTCCAGGGTGCGGTTCATCCACATGAAGCGATCGCCTTCGTAGACGACTCCGGTGAAAAGGTCGACAAAACGGCCCGGTGGCAGCCAGGCCTTGACCTTACCAGTCTTGACGGCTCTATTCTGTGGC
Source organism: Aschersonia sp. MBC 877 (assembly GCA_030787035.1). Taxonomy (NCBI): domain Eukaryota; kingdom Fungi; phylum Ascomycota; class Sordariomycetes; order Hypocreales; family Clavicipitaceae; genus Aschersonia; species Aschersonia sp. MBC 877. The sequence continues at coordinate 11,108 of JARJUA010000197.1, forward strand.
GAAGTGATGGGCACCACCATCATTTCTGTGCCGAAGTAGTACTGGTTGCGCACGCTGTACGCTTCATCCCGCTTCGGGTGCTCCCAGTACATGGGCTGAATCAGCGGGTGTCCATGTTCGGCGGCGCGCGCATTCATTGTATGCAGGTAGGGGACCATCCTATGCCGCAGGCGCATGAACTTGGTCACCACTTGCCGGGGACCAAAAGGCAACTTCCATGGCTCCTTGCAGACCCAGTGGTTCTTGGTGGAGTGCAGTCTCATGATGGGAGAGAAGACCCCGAGCTGCACCCACCGAGACGTCAGGTCGTCATCACGGATGCCATGCATATGACCGCCAATATCGTGACTCCACCAGCCGTAGCCAATGTTGCTCGCCGTGGCCGTGAATTCGGGCTGGAAATGCAGCGACTCCCAAGTGGTGATTGTGTCGCCTGAGAAGCCAACTGGATATCGATGACTTCCCGGGCCGCCGTACCGCGAGAAGATTATCGGACGACTACCACCACTCTGGCGGGACTTGGGCTGCGACTGAACGAAGTCATTGTGCAAGAAGTGAAAGTGATTGAGCACCCAAAGAGGATCGATGCCCGGGATTCGAGAACCCGTTCCTTGCTGCCAGTCAATCCACCAAAAGTCAAGGCCATCGTCCTCGAGATGTTTGAGTAGGATTTCAAAGTATGCTTTGAGATATTTGGGACTTGTGCAATCAAAGGGTATGGCCTGCTTGTCCCCCGTGTCAAAGTCAAGGGCTCGAGCCATAGCATGGTACATGTCCTCATAGCTGGCCACACCCTCTGCAGGATGCTCGTTGAGGGCGGTTTTGAGCCCCCGGCGATGAAGATTGTCGATGAAATTCTTGGGTTCCGGGAAGAGCTTGCGATTCCACGTATAGCCTGTCCAGCCCGAAGCACCGGCCTCGATGACGCGGGGATCCCGCACCAGATGCCAGTCCATGTCCACAATGCCAACTGACAACGGCACCTTGATGTCGGCAAATGTGTCTACGAGCTCGAGATACGACTCAGCGGTATACTCGTAGTACCGACTCCACCAGTTGCCCAACGTCCAGCGCGGCAGAAGTGGTTGCGGCCCCGAAATCTTGTAGAGAGCGCTGACGGCCTCGCGGTACTCATGACCATAGCAGAACAGATATCCGTCGACGCGCCCTTTGCCGTCCTTCCTGGGCGTGACAAACCCATCATCGTCGTAAAGCACAGACTTGGAGTCGTCAATGTTCGCAACGCCACTCCTTGACGCAACGCCCGGCTCGACATCAACGCGGCCATCCACGCCATCCAACGTCCGGCACGTCCCCCCCAGCGTCTCGTTCGGCTCTCCAAAATGCCATGCAGAATCTTCAAAGCCCAAAGCCGCAACGACAAAGCCCAGCGCCGAGAACTCCTGCTTGTCGTACTTCATGCGAAAGCGTGACGTAGTGACCTCCAATGCCTTCTTGGTCTCCTTGACTGTGTAGGCCGGCGTCGACTTTTGCGCCCGCTGCCACGCGAACCCCGATGAACGATCTTCGAAAACGCCGTCGGGGGCCCATTCGTACCGCAGCACCCCATCCGTGAGGACCATGAAGCGGTACTTGAGGCCATGCGTGCCGCCGATGATGGGCGATGATGGGGAGGCTGACGATGGGCCTATGCAGTTGATTTTGGTCACAACCATACTGGCCGCTTATGCCGAGGCAGACTTTCTGTGAGCTTCGGGTGAATGCTGAGCTCACCGGATCAGGCGAGGCCGTACTGGAGATGTGAGTGGGTGGCGGTGTTGGACAGATAGTTTTCGAGGATGTTTGACAACATAAGAGATCGTGCGAGTCTAATTGCGCGATTAGCTGGTCTGAGCTCGACGGGTAGCAGAAGCTGGAACCTGGAGCGTTCCACAAGCTGTGAAGAAGGGTTCGCAGTGCTCCATGACTTTGAAGCAGTGACGGCGCTTCAAGTGCTTGCTGGGATGCATACTAATGAAAGTGGTCTTGTGGACACCAAAGTGCGGGGAAACGGGCGCGTCTCCTCCGATTTACGGTTCTCGGGATAAATGCGATGGTGCTCACTGACCGTCATCTGCGAGCGGCCCTTGTTTTCCAGGTAGAATGATCATATAGCATGTCGGAGGTCCACGGCGTCTGACTCATTACAATCATGTTTGCTATGAACTATTCCTGAAAATGCCCGCCGAGTGTGTTTTAGGTGCCAGCGCCATGGTCTAGACGCTGCCCGCATCTTTCTGCGCTCCTTGATTTGCCTGCCATCCTCCTCTTACCAGCCACAACAAAGTCAAAGCAGGCAACGTGGTGAGCGCCAACACCGCCCCAAAGACAAGCATGAACATTTCGGGCAGCCAGTCTCTCCAGAAGCCATCGCCTTCAGTCCGCTTCGCGATGGCGACTAATGAGACGAGGGAGGTAGGCCACAGCAAAATAAAAAACAATATCGTTAGAACCAGACTTCTGCCGAGATGTCCGAGCAAATAGGGCATCGCCTTTGGGGGCACGCTCTCAATCTTGTCGCCCCGGAGGCGAGGCAGGAACATGATCCAACGCAATGCCTTTCCAGTTGGTTCGCCGGCGAAGCATATAGGCTGCACCGTCCCCCGCCTGAGGTCCCTGTTCACAGAATACCATTTTCCAAACCAGCATAGAAAGCAGTGTACGACTATGGCGATTGCTGCAGACGCGGCAAGCGGACAAGCTGTGCCGAAAACGGCCGAAGTGTCAACGGCAGCATCCAGCTTATATTGTAATAACACTTTAACGAGGTTCGTCAGCGTCGACCATGAAAGGTTCAGGGGGTCAGGCTGAAGTCGGCTTACGGTGAGTGGAAAGGAAATTGCCTCTAGCAGTACCCAACGTGCCAAGAATGACATCCTAGAAAATAATGTAGGCCAGTTGTTGAGTCGTGAATTTGCCCTTCGGCCGTGACGTTTGTTCTGCCGAGGCCTCTCTGGGGGTAGTTGTATCCTGGGCATCTTCCGTAGCAAATACCGTGGTCGTGCTGGAAGGCTGGTTGCGTCGAGCAAATAACCTCATTTTTACGCCAGATACGATCGATCGTCACCTCGAACCTTTACACGGAAAGAGCCGGCCAATTCACGCCCACGCTCAAAGACCTGGCGTTGGCGACGTGCTCGACTCGAAGGCCGGGAAGGTCGGTGAACAAAGTGTGTACTCAGGATGGATCCCCCTCCCCCGTGAGGTTTCCTTCTCTCGAAGACTGAGAAATAATAGACTATTTGGAGCTGGACAGAGCAGTGCGTATGGCAAAGTGGCTGGATGACGCAGGCCAAGGGCTTGTATCAGAATGAGATGCACGATTGACAGAATGGTTGCATTGGACATTGCTGCATGTGGTCATCTTCCTATTCGGGCAGCTTCTTGGCTGCACCTTCCAGTATCGCGTCTGGTTCACTCAACGAGACCACACGTGTAACGCTGCACCAATTTCGCCTTCGCACTGCAAGGACTCGACACGCGCAGCTGACGCAACTTTCCAGTGAGTCAACCGACGCGCCTTTCTCGAGTCTGTTGAGCATCCCCGCGATGTCTCGTCGTATTCATGCCATTCCGCCGCACCATCATAAGCGAGCGCATATGAACAAGCCTACAAGGTCGCTCGGCCTGGAATGATCACCTGGGAAGGGCGACTGCCAGTCGCCCAGACCTGCACTATTCGACACAGAAATGTCTTGTATCTCTCGAAGAGATACATTGCCATATTCGCGCTACCAGATGCTCGTCTTGGCTCATCAGTTGCAAAGACTGCACCTTCTCGATGTCGACAAGCCTGGCATTAGCATTGGCCATAACAGTGTGGTGCACATGATTCTCATCGGCACCCAGGGTTGCGTTGCACCTTTCTTGATGGATCTGTCGACGCACTGAACATGACAAGTACATGCAGACAACCGATCGCGATGAGAACAAGTCTATGCCGGGTACTTTACTTCGCTACGGCCAAGGTCCGAGTTGGCCTTGGCGATCAAGCGGGGAGAGCCTGTGAGTTGCAGCTCGCAAAGTTTTTCGATGACCGAGCACTCGACCCTTACGCCACGCGCAGCACAGCATCTGGACGGTGTGAGCCAGATCTGCCCTAGAATACGAGGGTTACGCGCTTGTGACAGGCCCGTTGCAGAACGACGGTCTTTCATCTCGCAGACATCGACAGTCGAGCAAAGCAATGAACTTGGCGCCGAGCACAAGGGACAGTTGACAAATCCGCGATCCCGTTGATTTCATCCATCTCTCATTGTTGTTGCTTTCGACGACGGTCATGTGTTTGGAGGGGCTTTGCCAAGACGGCATGGCATCATGGGGAATCGGGCGATGGTCACGTTCAAAGCGTGCACTGCACCGTCTCGCGGATGCTCGGCTCTTTGACAAGATTCTCAGCTCAGCTTCCCCAAAGTTAGACGTCGGCGGTGAACCCCAAACACATCACCATCGTACAGACGTGCTGCGAAACTGTCCCGAGTGCTTGGTCGTGTACCGTGGGGCTCCTTACTTACTTGATAAACTTTCCAAAAAGCGATGATGCCGATAAGGTGGGCTCGGGATGACATGATAATACTGTGCTCACTCAGACCTCACGTTAGCGGCTATGAATCGTCGTGGTGACGCAAGTTGCCGTTGGTCTCGACAATACCTCGACGGCAAGGCATTGCCGCATTGGCTTGGCTTGGGTCATTGTAGGTTATTCGAATTGGGTTGACTACGGTTCTCGACAGCTGAAGTATTTATACAAAGATCGTCGCTTGTCTTCTGGCTTCAAACTGTCATTCAAGGAAGCCCTCATGGCCTAGCTATACGACCTCATCACTCCCTGATTCTACCTTTGTCATCTCACTACACAAATTCGTCATGATTTATTTCATTCTCAGTGCCGCCGCTGCAAGCGCCGCCGTCATCCGTGGCTCCGGCTGCAACTTCCATATGAGAGCCGCCGGTCCCTTCACTGGTCCCCTCGGTCAAGTTCCCGGCGGCCAGGTTCGATTCGGTCAACTCCCCCAAACGACTTTCCATATCGATGACGGGAGGGTTTGGGACCACGAGAATAGAGGATGCTGGTGGACACGTAAGTCCAAAGACTATCATTTATTCCCCTCTAGGAGAATCAATGTCATTTATAAGAACGTGTTCAGCTCCAACTACCGTATTCCAATGCGATCTCAATCAGACTCCGGAGCCTGGCTTCAGCATCGGCTGCGATGGCCACGTCTCTTTCCGTGGACAGAAGACTTTCTACTACTGTGCTTCCGGAGTCAAAGAGCAGTGGAACATCTATTTGAGACCCGATCAGGGCATCAACTGCGGCCAAATCACCCTCATCGCGGACGGATGCCACGACTCTTGCGCACCACCATCTGCACCGCCATCTCCGCCTTCTGTCCCTCCACCAGCATATAGGGAGTGCCCAGTAGATTTGAACGGGCCATTCGAGTTCCCGCACCTTATTGTGCCCGTCGACAGATCAAATCCCCACAAGCCTGGCGGCACGTCCTTCTTTGGCGAGGTTACGCAGAGCGTCTCCTCCCTCTTCAACTTTGACATCCCGCCAGCCGACGGCGGCAAAACCTGCTCGCTTATCTTCCTCTTCCCCCACCAGTCTCAGCTCGAGACGTCTTCCTACAACTTCACCGGCGATGGCAGGATTGAGTTTTCGCAGCTCGTGCACCCAGCTGCTGAGAGCACAAACTGGTACACGCAGCCCGATCGAAGAGTTGACTACGGCATCGCGGCTGTGCGCCCCGGAAATAGCTACTTGATTACTACGTTCCCTTGTCCTGGGGGCCAGCGGATCGGTTTTGAGCTGAGCAATGCCGGTAACACCAGGTTCCGATACTTCCAAGACTTTAATCCAGCACCCATCGGCTTGTATATCCGAAAATGCTGAGCTCGAGCTTCGGCTGGGCTGATATTACACCAAGTCTGGCCACGACGAAACGGAGGCTTGATGAAACATGCACACAGTTAACATATTGGACACGAAGTATTTAAAAATAAACATGTTGTCTCTGATGTGTAGCTCTGCCTGTTCAAGCTGCCTTTGTCGACTCCGCATTCGTGTAGCGCCAATTGCATCCTGTCTGTGACGCAGCACAAGACCGTAGCGTACCGTACGCACGGTAACCGACGTGACGCAATCTCTCGGGTCTGGTCGGCCACAGAGCGACATGCTCTATACAAGACGTGACATGAAATGCCGGATTTTTTTTTTATTTGTTTCTCTTTGCTTCAATTGATTCTCTTCCTTTGCTTTTCTCCCTGTACTTTCGGTGTGCCTCGTTCGTTCATGCACCTTCCCCTCCACCGTTGAGAACCTTAGGTAAAATACTTTATTCAACTAAGGTACCCAGGAACGTAGCGACCTGGCACCAGATCCCGTACCGCCTGCCCCCGGATTCTGCCCGGCGCCTTTCCCTTAACGGGAGATGCCTGTACTGCACCGACGGCAGCGCAGAGTCCCTTCCAAAGTGGTTCGGGGGGGGGGGGGGAGGCTTCAGCATCCCGTTCGGCAGACTGAACTAATGTCAGAAGACGAATGGTCTTCTTGTCATGAGAGCTATTTGGAACGTGGCCATGGTTGCATGATCAGTGCAATGGAGATGACGCACTTGTGCAATGCGGCCCTTTGAATGCTTATCGCTGCGCTGTCGAATTGCCGGCGCTGGTGTTGCTTGTTCCGGCGATTGGGCTGGACGCAGTGGCTTAGTGGGCGGCGGCATGAGAGGTATCGTTCTCATTAGTGTCGGGGGGAGCAGAGTCTGCGCGGGGCGGAGGCTTAATTTCTCTGTGCTCCCGGCCCCCCCGTCCTAGCTGATCGATGGCCATCGTTCATGCTCGACTGCCAATGGATTGATCGTGCATGTATGCCATGCTTGGGGAAGTACGCCTAGCGCGGTTCACGACAAAGACGGGGGGATTTGGACCAAGATGGGCTTCTCGACATGGCCATGTGCGAGTCGTGATTGGCATGTGGTGTCAAAGTACGGCAAACCTCTTCGTGCGCCACCGGTGAATCCAATCGCCGTAGGACAGCCAGCTTCATCTTGCATCTCGCCAGCCCTCAAATCTTATTTTGTCCCGGGGGCCTGCGAGTGGCATATTGGACACATTCCCGGCTTGCGCTGTGTCAAAATGGCGCACGACGCCTTAATGCCAATTGACTAGGCAAAAGTATATATGTAGTGTCTGATGGCTCTTTGCTGTCCGCCGTGGAGAGCACCGAGAGGAGCTGTTGCACCTCTCTTTCTCGACGTCTGTTCCTCCTCTTGCTTTCCTGAATTTTCCATCATTCATTGCCGCAGATCACGTTTGGCCAGGATGAGTCGTACACTGTCCTTTCGTAAGAAACGCAAATCCATCACAGAGTCAGCTTCACGGCTCTACGGAGTGCCATACAACGCTGCGGGCAGATCGGAGCAGCCGGTGGCCGTCCCTCCTTTCTTCTGGACGCCACCTTCGCCGCCGTCTTCCTCTTCGTCCGTGTACTCCGAGGACTTGGAGACGGTGACGCCGCCCAGATCAGTCGTCACTGTCGAAGAGTGTCTCGACGGACCTGACCACGTCTCCGGCCTCCCGGCGTACCTTGCTCCGTACATCATCGAGGGTAAGAAAGAAGAGCGCTCGTCTTATATCACGTATACACCACCCATGCAGGGACCACTAGACCCCCGACTACGGTCGTCGCCAAGCGCGACCCCGCGGACAAGTCGTTTTACCGAAGCCGAGTCCTTCATCATGGCCAGCAACAAGAAGAGACGTAGCATTTGGTCCGGTTGGCGCATCAGCAGGAGGTTGAGCGCACGCGAAGAGGTTGACACACATACGCCGCCATTGTCGCCAGAGCCAGGAAGAACCTCCAGCTCTCACACAGCACGTGTCGACTCAGATACGGGCGCAAGCCCATCCACCGTGAACGATGAAGCGGCGAGCGCAATCTCGTCGGAGGCCGAGGTGGTGCACCGCCTTCATCTCTCCGCGGCCGATCGCAAGCAATTCACCATTTCAGTGGCAATTCCGGATGAGAGTCGGTTCGACGGCGAATTTTGGACACAGCTTTCCCACATCTTTGCATGATGACGTCTTGGGTTCATTTGCATCGTGAGCAATGAAGGTGGACATTGAAGAACGGAGATGGGTTGATGAGGTGCAGATGGCTGCCGGCAAGAACTCTGTTTTGTCAATCAATTTTGGAGCTTGTTTGGTTCGTTTTCTAGTTGGTAAACTGTTTCTCGAGTTTCTCGGGTCAGGCTGACACGGACCCTTTCGGCGACTGGGCAATGGGCGGTACTGCGTTTTCTTTTGTCGTTTTGGGCCGTGTGTCGAAGATGCAACGATGCATTCAATACTTCCTCTTGCAGAGCTCAAATACGACCATTCCATCATCCCGCACAAGTGACGTTCCCCTTACCGCGCCCTGACGTGAGCGTAAAGTAAGCAGGCGCGGAAGCGTGTCGAGGAAGGCGCGATCCCTGTAGCCCCCATGGTACTTAATCCTACGTCACCGGCGCATCAGCACATCGATAAGCCGACAACTCCTTCGCGAAAGGTGAGGCTGAAAATTCTTCAGGTCTAGAGACGGCCAGCCGGACATGGCACTTCTTCGACCATCGCTGCTCATCGCGCACGATGCGGCTGCTCAACGTACACAATTTGCAGCTCGAGAATTTCGACGGCGCCGAAGAAGATATACCACCCTATGCCATCTTGTCGCACACATGGAACCGTAAGGAAACATCTTTCGGAGACCTACAGACGAAGCCCCTCGATCAGCTCAACGAGCTCCCAGAGTTTCAAAAGGTAAAGCAATGCTGCAAACAGGCAAAGTCTGACAGCTTCACCTATGTTTGGATCGACACTTGTTGCATCGACAAATCCAGTAGCTCCGAACTGTCTGAGGCCATCAACTCAATGTTTAAATGGTACCAGCAGTCTTCGATATGCTACGTGTACCTTGAAGATTTCCAGGTGTTGGGCGGACCGGCTACTCCTCCCGCTCAGCTGCGCGCACAAGCTACCGTGCCGACCGGCAACCATGACTTCTGTGCGTCGCGGTGGTTCGAGCGCGGCTTCACGTTGCAGGAGTTGATTGCTCCCAGGAGGATAGTCTTCTTCGACAAAAACTGGACCGGATTCGGGTCGAGAGATGAGGCACTTTTTGACCCAATCTGCCGGCGGACTCGCATCCTGCCTCACGTCTTCACTGCTCGTCATTGCATGTGCTCGTATTCTCGGCACGCGGAAGTAACGAGCTCATTGACTTTGCTCAGGAACGGCATATGCAGATGGTGCAAGGCAAGAGACAACCTTCCAGATATCTTAAGCTCGTTCCACGGGGCCGTCATCTTCAATTGGGCTTCGCAGCGTGACACGACCCGGAAGGAAGACGCGGCTTACTCGCTGATCGGTCTCTTCAACGTCAATCTGCCTCTTCTGTATGGAGAGGGAGAAAGGGCCTTCTTGAGGCTACAGTCGGCCATTTTGAACCGTAATAACGATCATTCTTTGTTGTTGTGGAGGGCGAAACCTGACGGAGAAGGCAGCTTCCGTCGTCCCGGTTGTCTCTCTGAGCCCCAGGAACTTCGAACTGATGCCGCCCATCGTTCCGCAGCGAGAATACTACGACTTTGACAATGAGATGGTGCCGAGACTCGCTGTCGGACTAGCAGATAGTATTGAACCCGTCGAGGTTTCGGAGACGCTGCTCGGGCTGACACTGTGGATGTGCCCCTGCGAGGCGGGCTATCCGTTCGATATGGCCCATGACTACTCGGAATTTGAATCGGGGCTCGTGCTTGGAATTCTGAATTGCCATGTTGCCTCGGATTACATGACACGACCGGCGCTACTGCTCTCGCACGTCGGTGGAAAGCTATATCGCCGCATCGCAAGCGATTGCATTTTTCTTGTGAATCCACGACAAGTGCATCGCAATCCAGCTGCCACAACTCTCTCTTTCGTGACACAATCATTGTGGTGGCCAGTACACCGTGTGGACATGGCTCGATGCACCCAGGAGAGCATCAAGCTTCTCGTGCGATCCAGCGGCCCAAGTCTATTGCGCGAGAGGTTTAACCGACTCACCTCAACGGACCCCGTCTGCATGGTGGTCAACCAGCATCCGAGACACCCGTACACAATGAGCTGTCGAATATTGGGTGGATATCCTCAGATATACGGCCCTGACTCTTGCCCGCCGACCATGCCGCTGCTGCGGAGTCTCGAAAGGTATAGCTGCCATCGTGGGCCTAGTGTGGTTGGCGGCATTCATTTGTTTGAGCTGCGTTTGTCCACGGACTCTGTCCAGGGCTCTCTCGAGCCTGTGGCTCAGCCGGTCGACGCCATCGGGAGATTCTACGTGGTCTGGGGCCTTTATCCTGAGGCGACGAAGAGACGGGTCCGCGTGCGAATGCACACAAAAATTACGCTGATGCCGTGGTGTCGCATCTTCAGGGTCACTGAACTGGCTGGAAGCACAGACGTGCCTTCTCCTCCAGAATTCGAGGTGGACGGGGTAACATATCAGAAACAGATACATGCCTGGCTCGTGAAGAGAAGCACTGAATCGGGCTGGCGTGTCAAGACACGGGACAGAGGGCACAGAGCAGTTCTCCCCGATCTGAGTGTTGAAGGCGAAGGAGCCGCGGACAGAATGCTGAATTTGTTTCCAGATTGCAGAACCAGCGTGGGCCTGAGTGCCCGAATGCATGTGGCGCAGGGTTTCGGGGTAAGATCAAATGATATAGAGCTGACTATCCTGACACCCGATGATCAAGGTTGGCAACAGGACTGCTTTGACGGGAGCATCAGGGACCAAGATCCATTGGCGAAAAGTCAGCACAGGCGAACTTGAGAGCCTGATGGCCGTGTAAGATAGCTGGGCGGTACCGCTGATGGAGGCTGACGGCGCCAGGAAGCTCTCAGAGCTTCCTGGACCCGCCCGGACCCACCTGCACTCGCACTTGCCTTGTTTGTACTGCATGCAGCACTGCCCCTGTGGTGGAGGCAAGAATAGAAGCATTCGCAGAGGAATCTGGTGAGGGATATAAGGATGAGTCGCCATGGAATTCCACTCGAATAGTGGCGTTGGAAAGGTCGGTGAAGCTTGCAACAATCGCAGCCCGATGCTTTGGTCGCAGCTCATGGAGTAGAACACGGTGGCTGGTGCTTGAACAGGATTCAGATCCAGGCACAGATGCATCACGGCGCAGCAAACGTGGCAAATGTGATGATGACAGGACGGAGTGAGGCTGCATGCACGCCGCCGTCGAGACGTTCGGTGTTCTAACAATAACGACAGGCACTGCCGATTGGGAATCCACTGCAGACTCGGCTTGTCCGACGTCGTCAGCAAGCCTTCGTCTGTATTTCGAACATCCGATGGCGTCGACTTTGCTGCCTCACAACATTGAACGATTTTGCTCAAGAAGAGAGCCTCAAGAGCACTGCTGACAGCGCGGCCATGGTCGGACGATGCATTCCCACGGGCCCCGCGTTGTCGGGCGGCAAAAACAGCGTCGTTCAAAAGGCTGGGAAATTCAAAAAAGCCAAGGGCGTCGCCTGGGCCGACGAAAACGAGAACAAGCAGCACAAGCACGACCAAGCCCAACAGCAGCATCACTTGACCTTTTATCGCGAGGGCACACCCCCACCGCCCGGTGGCAGCTCGGGCGCTGTTCCCCAGGATAGCCAACACGCCTACGATTACAGCTACGATCATGTGGCGCCGCACGCCCCGATTCCTCAAGCTAGAATATGCGGCGTTCGCAGGAGGCTATTCTGCAAGGTCTTCGTCACGGCGGTGTTGATCGTTCTTATCGCAATCGGAGTCGGTGTCGGCGCGGGAGTAGGCTTGAGACACTCTTCAGCGGACCAGAGTCAGACCGCGAGGTTCGTGTTGTCTTGATCATGTTGAGAGAAGCAATCATATCACCCAGTGAGCGTCTTTTGCGGCACTGCGCAATATACTAACTGGCCGTGATGCAATGCAGCAGCTCTTCCTCCATGTCGATACAGCCGCCGCCCACGGCCACGAGCACCCAACCTCCCGCGCAATCCGCAGCGGCTGCGTGTCCAGCAGCGAACGGGACCCTGTTCCATGTTCCCCAAGCCAGTAAAACATTTCTGCGTCTTTGCGGCGTTGATTATAGTGGTGAAGGAGGGGCCGTTGACCTTGGCGTAATATGGACCGCGAGCGCGCAAGACTGCATGGGCAGCTGCGCCGGATACCCCAACTGCACGGGCTGCGGCTGGGGCGTGATGACGGGTGATCCTGGGACCGATCATAGATGTTTCTTGAAGAGTGACTTGCAAGAGTCGCACACTGTCAGGAGTGGGTGGGATTTTGCGATTCTGCAATGACAATAGATTTGTGAAGGTGAGGAATGAAAGTCTAAGGAAGCTACATAGGTAGTTGATCGGTGGTCTTTTTCGTGAATGGCACATCAAAACTCGGAAGGCGCGATCAGTAAACGGCATCTTCGAGTGGGGTGAACGCGACCTGCATTCAACACGAGACGCGTTCTAGAGCGAAAGAAGAACCTGCTTGCCCATCGCTGCCAAGGTATTACCAAGGGAGCTATCCTTGACAGACTCCGCCTTCAAGAGTGCTCCAAAGTGCCCCAAATCTGTCCCGACGAGCGCTATTTCAAGGATGGACGATCCTTCAATGACACTGGCCCAAGTCTTTACCACTGCTCCTGCTGAGTTGGTAGCTCTGTTGACTCGTCACGTCCCCCACACACTCGCCATCCTGCGCCGTCTTCAATACGCTTCTCTCAGAAACATCACTACGCTCGATGCTCGAATCGTTTTCTCCTCCAGCACGGGTGATTTCTGTCGTCAAGATTCGAGCCCGGTGCACTTTGCAGTCGCGTATGTGGGGTTCTCCACCGGACAACTGACTCTGTATTCGTCACTTCAACATGACGACACGAGCGACTCTGCTGCACATCACGAACATGTAGTTGTGGTGGTGAATGAGCTCGTACGCCTGCGAGCGGAGTACAGCGCCCCAATGGTGCATGGGAACAGCCTCCTTGTGGGCAATCTATACTCTGAGGTCTACGAATTTCTGGTCCTGAAGGGCATGATCAAGGCACAGCCAGGGCCTTCTGGCTTGGCTGAGAAGTGGCTCATGAGATCAGACTGCCTGCCGCCCGCGGAAGATACGCCTGATGGCATGTTCTGGGGGAAACCATCACTGGAGGACTGCAAGTATGCAGCCTCGATAAGCAGCATCACCCGAGTACCGTATGGAGATTACCTGTTCCCAATCTCTTTGTGAGCCTTGAGGCTGATATAAAACTTCATTCTTGCTTCCAGGGAGGTTCTTGTCCGACTTCCTGGGACAATTCTCAAGCTCCATGATGGGACCCCTGTATCTTGGGCATTCGTCGGTATATGGCTGCCATGACGAGCATCGCCCTACCAGCACCTCACTGACACAGAATTGTGCAGGATCTGACGGTTCTTTGATAAGCCTGCACGTTGAGGTTTGCTCACACCCGTAAAGATGACGCCGCTCGCCGACTGACGGCACCTTGCAGACCAACTTTCGCAAAAGAGGTATCGCGAAGCTCCTAGTGACCAGGCTGCTCCAAGACACTATGATCGGCTACGCTGAGGACGGCTTCTCCGCGCCTGATTGGTCGGCGGCGGATGTGGTGAGGTCCAATGAGGCAAGTCTCGCTCTGTTCAGGAGCTTGAACGGAACGCCGCGCTGGGGCGTCGTATGGTAGGTAACAGAAGTACTCGTCACAAGTCATTCCTGGCCTGAAACAGCATCTGATGACTGAACAGGGTTCTTCTTGACTTGACGAGTCCCATCTAGAAGCTGGATATCGTCAAGACGGTGGTCTGGCTGTGTCTGTCTCTTCAACCTTTCTGCGCTTTTAGCCAAGCATTACACCGCAATGGAGCCCATCTTGCACATAAACACATCTCATATCCCATGCTGAAGCAGTCTGTAGACTGCTCATGGATCAAACTGGCCTTTGGTCTCATAAGGGTGTGGCCAATTTTATTGAATCAATACTTCTCACACCTAGCTAATGTACAAGTCTTGGAAATATCGCTCTGTCTCATTCCTGTCTTGGCCAACGATGCCGACATACATGTCTGGTCTCACAACGACGAATAAAACATCGTCTTGTGACACCCAGTCGCCGAAGTAAATCTTGGCCTCTTCCTTCGGTACGACTTCAGCCTCAGAGGCAGGCTTAATGTGGTACCACTGCGCTACGTTACTGAAGCCAATTCTGGCCTCGACTTCGCCACCTATTTGCAATAATGTAAACTGGCCGTAGGACACCTCGGAGTATAATCTGGTCTCACGACCATGAGACGTTTTCAGAGTCACGTCAGGGCATCGATTGCCGGCTTTCCAGATGCCATGTTGGGATGGCTGGACTAAGGGTGAGTCAAGGTAGCTGTACGTTACGCCCATACCTTGATTTACAGTTGATCGGCGCCACTCGTCAGCATTGAATTTCTTTGGAAACTTGAAGGAAATCATTTATCTGGACGAGCGCTCACCAGTGATATATCCGGCATTTTTCTCTATAGTCTCCACGTACCGCTTGGCCGTGCCCACGGTGTCTCGGACCAATCGAGCGACAACGTCTACCACGTCCTGGGCTGTCTTGCGTCTTTCTGTGTCATAGCTGCGAATGAGCTTGTTCGCGGCGTCGGGCTGGAGGCTCGTGTCGCGGATGACAACTGCCAGGCGCCAGGCCAGACCGAAGGCGTCGCTGAGGCCGGTATTGACACCTTGACCGCCGTTGACGGAGTGGACATGGGCCGCGTCTCCTGCAAGAATGATGCGACCAGTTCCGTTTCTACTCACGAACGTCGATGCTGTTCTTTCTTTGACTGTGATCCGAATTTGAGTAAAATTTGACGTGATTTTAGGGATAGCTGCTGGCCGTCATACCATCAAACGTGCTGTACCACTCTGTCTTGGTAAAGTCAACTTTGTAAGGGGTCATGTGGGCTTTGATGGATTTTTCGGCGAGTGCCTGTGACACGTCGCCTTCGAGGAGCACGTAAAATCGACACATGCCTCGCTCCCGTGGGATTTTGGAGACTCTCGACTGGCCATTGCGCTGGAAGATGACGATCTCAGGCTTGAGCGGGAAGTCGGTGTCAATAAATGTGTCCATTACCGCCCATAACATTTCTGGCTTTGTTCCGGTAAAGAGCGCCCCAATCTGTTTGCGAACTGACGATTTGGCACCGTCAGCCCCAACAGCATAGCGGCTAAAAATTTTGAGGCCGGACTCGGTGAGAATCTCAACGCCATTGCTGCACTCGGTGATGGAGACGAAGTGTTCGCCGAACCGCACCAAACCCTGCAGTCTTCTGGTCATGGCCTTCTCTAGCTCGGGCTGGCCGATCATGAGAAAGTTCTTGTGCAAACAGTGCTCAAGCCCAGTCCACCAGTGATTTTGTCGCGAGAGAAACTTTCCATCTACGAACGTCGAATTGGCTGAAAGTTTTACTCATGAGTATTCGCAAAAGGTCCGCGCTGGAGCACGATGGGCAACACACTCACTATTGCATTTCAGGCCGATGGGCAGAAGTTCGTCTAGTAAGCCAGCTACTTCAAGGTACTGCTGTGTGCGTGCGTTGAGCGCATCAGCTCGGCCCTGCTGAAGCGGTCCAGGCTTTGCATCTGTGAATGGACTTGTGAGAGGCGCGGTCTTGAGTGGCATAGATATGCACTGCAAATCTCACCTATTATGCAGACCGAAACTCCTAGTTGAGACAGGAGAAGACCAGTAAATAGACCAGTCGGTCCCCCTATGCATGTTGTCAATGATCTCGTACAGGACTCGCCAGCAGACTCAAGCCTGTGCAAGTAGGCATTGGAGCGTGGTGGCCATGCCGGTATTTGCACGACTTACCGCCCACGATGCAAACATCGACAACTACAGTATCGGAGCCCATGGCTTGGTCGACGAAGACTAGATTGCGTCAGTTTCCGAAGAACCTGTGTTTCGGGCTGTTCATTGAGTCTTCCTCCTCTGCTCTAGCTTTGGCGCATTTCCACTCTGTTTCTTTTTTCGACTTCTTTCCGTGGCGAGGTGAGAGATCTCGGAGGTTCCATCGCACGCAGATGACAGGAACGGCAATCGAATCAGTTCCGCCACAACCACTAAGAGTTTTGCCTTTTCCGCTTTCCAAGGAACTTCATTTCAAACCCTAGTTGCTGGGCCCAAGCAGACGCGTCATGGCCGTGACTGCACAACTGCAGTGCCATCACCGCCAATTACCCCCTCATAGCTCTCGCTACCGAGAGCAGCGCAACTCTAAACGGCGCGGCCCCCGATCGCCCTGAAAAGCCTCGCTAGCTGGCGCCAACTACTATGATTGTGCATCAACGATTGGCCGGAACCTTCCCGAGTGGGATTTCCCCGAGCGGGAGCGAGCCTATCCGTTCATCGGCAGCCAGTTGTGCGTGGCATGAAAATTCTTCCTGATCTGGAAATCGTAGTCAGCAAGATCCTCACCTGTCTATTACAGACGGTCATTCCACTCGACTTTGTTACCCGAGCACCACCATTTCAGGTGGACTTTTCCCTGATTTGGATATCGTAAATGGCTTCCCACCCCCACAAAAGCGAGCAAGGTTCGAACCGTCACCCTGTCTAACTGCCGGCCGCATCCTGGGGAATAGTGACATTGTCGTCAACCCCACAGCTCGTGTCTCTGAGTTGGGATGATGAATCTCGCGCAGTCCGAGCCGACCTGTCGCAGCCGATCAATCATCGCCATCGTCATCTGAGCATCCCACCCAAGGCCGAATGCAAGAAGTCCTGCAATTCTGGAGAGGTCACGCGATCGCTTCATTGCGCCAATAGGGCCCACGTCGTAGCCATCGGACGTCCGAGTTGAAGACATCGCCCCGGAAATAGACCCCTATTCGTTCCGCTTCAAGATGGCCGCTCCACGCAACGTCGGTGGAAAGGCGTATTCAGGCTCCCGCGTCTCCTACTGACATGTTCAATCAGCATAAATCCGATAGCGATACATCGTACTACTTCTGTCGCGCACCAGTGGGCGTGTCGCTATGCCTCTGTCTTCGTCTAATGTCCGGCGTAAACCTCTGCCATAGCCTCATAATTTTTGGGTCCCAGCAAGCCGTCATACACGACTTGGCATCGTGTTTGCTCACCAACTTGGACGTGCGCACGGATCTCTGGTCCGGTCGTGTTGCCGTCTTTGACAGGGATGTCGTCACCTAGATGTGGTAAGTAGCAGCTTTGCTGTTCCATAAGGGCCTTTGGTTTCATGGTGGGCAGGAAATTGAAGGTGACGACACTTTGTGGATTGGGAAACCCTGTGATGTGCCGACGTTCCCGTTCGGGACTGTTGTAATCATTGCTGGTGCTTGTGAACCGAGCTCGCGATCGTACTTCAGACAGCTCTCCAACCCACTACGGATCGCTCCCGTCGTTAAGGATCTTTGCAAGAAATGGCGGTCGATTCCATCATATCCTTTGCCAAGTGAGCAATTCCATCATTGCGCCTCCCATGTATCACCTCAAGTTATCGACGAAATCAGGATGTCTGCTGCCGTATTTCCAGAGGGTGGTCGGCTCTTGACAGAGGTCCAGGGAGCTACAAGCCCCCATACCATCAGCATCGAGGACTTCCCTAATGCCGTTGACGCCGCAGGAATCGACGTCGCGACCAAAATTTTGAGCATCATCAACAACTATCGTCTCCAGAAATCGCATACTGCTCTCGAGAAGGCGGAGGAAGGGGCTCTCAAATTCTTGGCCATTATATATAGCCACGTAAGGGCAGGCCAGATCGTCCCAATGTGTCTCCCTGCCTTTCCTTTCAAATCACCCAATACGTCCACCAAATGTCTCGGCAAGCTTCCAGATAAGGCCGAGGAGCTCGCCCTTGATCATCTAAATGGTCTTTGCCATGCCATCCAGGACGTTTATCCTCCAGGTGCCAAATTGATCATTGTTTCGGATGGCCTCGTGTACAATGGTAAGCAAGCCGACGTCTTCTCTTCCCGGAATTGCGACTGCCAATGCACAAGACGGTAACTAAGAATGATGTTTAGATTTGCTGGGCGTTCCGGACAAGGATGTCTGGAATTATGGCGAGAGTCTTCGACGCATCGCGAAAAGCAAGGGCTTCACTCGAATTGAGTTTTCGCGACTCAAAGATCTAGTCCCCATCTCTGTTCCGTATGATCTTGATGAGATGACCTATGTCGCAAACGCATCTAATTTTCGCCGTGCTCTCCTCGATACGTTCGCCGATCCAAATTGGCAGTGGAAGGAGGTTAGCCAGATCGAAGACGTCTGTCTTACATACCGAGGCTACATCAAATTCCTTGAAACCGATCTGGCAGATGTTTACCCCGTCGATGAGGGCCGCTCAAAGTCCAGGTTCAAACGGGGCGTCGAATATATTGCCAAACAGATGATGTGTCGCGGACACGTGCGTAATGCCAAACGCCCATTCTGTCTGCCTTGTGTGCTTGCTTGTCCGTGCTGACGCTATGAACATTCAAGGCCTTTTCGAGCGCGGTCCGCACAAGATACAAAGACTGTGTTCGCCTTTCAATACATCCGTCGACGGGTGCGACCAAGTTGTCCATCAGCCTTCTTCCCACAACTTCCTCGTTCACGACGCCCTGGCATTGCACAGTCGCGTACAACATGGATGGTACTTTCTTATCGGGTCCGAAATCAGAGTTCAGCGCAGACAAATCCTACGAGCTAGTCGTAAACAATGGATTGCCGAGCTATTATCGAAAAAAATCAGACTTGTTCTCATGGGCAGTTGAAGGGGGGGACGTTTCCTTTGAGCCGATGTATCCTAGCGGCTGGATGATTCGACCGGCCAAAGGTTTCGGGGCATTATCAATCCGAGATATCGATGCCAAGAGGGTTCGATGTTTGGCCGAACTCAACTCTCCTGTCGTTATGCGTGGCTTCTTCAAGTCTCCTAAGCAAGATGTCTTCATAAAAAAATCTAGGGAATTTGGTAGACCGCTGCCTTGGAAGTATGGTCTCCTGCTCGAAGTCAAGGACCAAGGCAAGGAGACGCGCGGTCTGAACAACGTCCTATCGGCTGAATGGATGCCTTTCCATTTTGATGGACTTTTCAAGACCGTCACAACAGTCAACGACAAGGGTGAAGAGACCCGCGTCCCAGATCCCCCTCGGTATGAAGAGCCCCTTTGTTTTTTCGTGCGGATCAACGCGACGGGAGATATGGGACCGCTGACTGACGAGCGAACGGTCAGATTCCAGCTTTTTGCTGGTGCCGCTTCCTCGCCAAACGACACAGGTTTCACTCTATTTTCTTCCTCCACCATGTTGTTGAGGTACCTGCCGGAATGGCTCACAGTACGAGGTCTCTCCGGCAAGACCTGGACAGTCTCAACGTCCTCTTTTGGATCACCTGAGCTGAAAAGCCTCCCATTGATCATAAGCCACCCCACCACCGGCAAGCCTTGCCTCAGGTATCATGAGCCGTGGCCGCAGTCCAAGACCAAATTCGACGCCACGCATGTCTCGATCGACGACGAGAACGAGGAGGTCAGTCATGCCATTTGCGAGACTCTTGACTCTGCCCTACATGACAGACGTGTGGCCTACCACCATGCCTGGGAGAAGGGCGACTTGGTGGTCAGCGACAACATACTGATGCTGCACACGCGCAGCGGCTTCGAGGCTGGTAGCAGTAGAGAGTTGTGGAGAGTCCACTTTGACTAGCCTGAGCAGGGGCATGAACATCTTGCACAGCGATGGTAGTCGAAAAAATGATTGAATAGCTCGAAATTTCGGAGGATAGTTATCAGGTATTGGCAGGTGAATCAATGGCGTAAGTGGGGAGATACCATTTTTGAAAGAAAAAGGTAGAAAAAGAACGACGCCTTCCTATAGGAGTTTTGTCAGAGAAAGTTGCATGGGATGGTGTGAACGTCTGTAGGGGGGGGAAGGAGTCTGGGACAAGGTCGAAGGGCGATCTGTTTGTAGGACCTGTAGCAAACCTACAGACAGCTGAGCACGCCTCGAAGATCTGCAATAGGATTCATCTAAAAGGTTTAAATGTTTGATTGAGAAGCTTGAGTCGACACAATGATTCATTTATTGGCAACTGGGGATGGCGCAACGGTCGAGGATGGCGCTGTTGCCTGTTGCGCATTGCCCGTTCGCCCCACTTGGGCTCAATGGCTTTGGTCAACTTGTCGAAACAGATGTGGCGAGACAAGGGGTTCACGGCTGCTCTTAAGAGAATGCTCCCTCCGACCCATTGGCTTGTCGATGCCTTTCAATCATTCCGGTGAGCTATCGAGTGCTATACTTGTTGTGACAGGCTTGTGGGCTGCACCTATGACGGCTCCCTGTCAAATCAGATAGCATCCATGTCGACATTCAACGGCATCGTAGCCGAATTTCCAGAGATACGAAGTAGAGCAAGCCTTGCTAGTCACGCAGGAACGACTCTGATACTGACATACTTGTCAGTCGATTTCTTCAGGAGAAGCGTCGTTGACTTGCCACCCTTGGCATGCTTCCTCAGCCATGTCCACAGCGATCATCTCGTAGGACTGGAGGCTTTACGCTCGCCGTTGTAAGTATACATTTAGCATGTATATTCTAATAAGTCATGATACTTACATTTGGAAGCGTGTATTGTTCTGCCGCGACGAGAGAGATGCTTCTCTGTCTTGAACGATATGCCTGTAGAATCAATTATGCTCGGGGGATATTAGAGGCGAGGCAATTAACCTATAAACACCTCGGCAAAGTCTTGGTATGGATGAAACTCCAGCAATTTCCTCTGCATTTCTCCAATTCGCTTCGCTCCCTTATTCTCAATGTCCCGTGCTTGCATCTTTGGGGCTGATCTGAAACGGTGCTTCAGAAAGCCTTGCCTCTCGAGGCCCCGACGACAATTGAGCTGCGGCCTGGCTATGACATTCAAGTCACACTCTTCGATGCTAATCACTGTCCCGGCTCGACCATGTTTCGTGAGTCAAACGTTGATTTGAGCAGATAAAGGCAATTTCTGAGCCTCAAGAACAGTGATTGAGGGCCGAGGCAAGGCTATACTTTACACGGGTGATGTCCGTGCAGAGCCGTGGTTCGTCAACTCCATTGGGCGTAACCCTCTCCTTCTGGAGTTCACCTACGGCTTGAGGAGGTTGGATAAGTTGTATCTCGACACTTCTTGCGTCAAGGACGTCCCATTTCAGACCAAATCAGAAGGCATCGCTCACCTCTTGGCACAAGTCCGCAAGTATCCCGCAGACACTATCTTTCACTTCCAAGCCTGGACATTTGGATACGAAGACGTGTGGATTGCTCTGTCCAAGGCTCTCAACTCCCAAGTAAGATCATGTGCTGTCGAACCATTCAATGTTGCCCTCTGATATGCTGCGCAGATTCACGTGGATGATTACAAGTTGCGCATCTTCAGATCACTCAGAAGTCGGTCTGCCCACGGCTCTTTCTCACCCGATATCCACTACGCTGCCGGCGTAGCTGCTTTGAATGGCCACATGTGCGGCAATACACGGCATCCGGGCTGTCTGACATCTGAACAGAACGTACGCATACACAGCTGTGAAAAGGCAAACATGTGCACCGTTGCCAAACGCCCCGACGTCGTTTATATCAGACCTGTCGTGTGTCGTCTCCCTGGGGGCGAGACGCTGGCTGAGGTTGGAGTTGGCGGCGGCGGAACCGACTTCGCTCGTGAAGCTGAATTGGACTACGTTGCAAGTCAGGACGTCGAGGAGATGCTACGAGTGTAGGTGATAGATCACATTGGTCTCGAAAAGAGAAATCGTTCGGCTGAAGACCTCAACAGCGTTTCAACATGCGACGAGATCAGCAGTTCAACGAAGGAGGCTATCTCGTTGCTCTTGCAAGACCTGACCAGCAGCGGCCAAAAAGTGTCACTGAATATGGACGTGGCAGGGTTCGATGACGACTTGTCTATGGGCTGGAATGCATTTCTGGAATATTTCAACAAGCGATTCCCCACTGACGCATCCAAATACACTTCGGCACCCAGCGATGTCCCCATCGAGGAGCTGCCACGCGACATTTTCTTTCCCTATGCAAGGCATTCTCCTCTCACCGAGCTCCGTCACTTGGCAAAGACTTTCTACCCCAAAGACATCTGGCCGTGCACCGTTGACCAATCTTGGATCCGAAAAGGTATGTCTTCCCGTCTCCTTGTTCTTGCGTGTGGGCGGACACTCCACACGAGAGAACTGGTTCTGAAGGTGGCCATGGGCCGATTCTTTAGGGAGATCTGTGGAATCTCTTTTCGCAGATTGTTGCTCAGAGCGGCAGTATGAGCATGACCGGCAGATGGCATCAGCGTTGAATGACCGGCAATATTTGGAAACTCGGCATCGACAGACGCCAGAGCTTGACTCTCAACGTTCTTTCACCAGCGATACTAGCCTGGGAGATAGTTCCTTCGTCCACCAGACCGCGCCATCTGCGCCTCACGGGTGTGACAACAGTCGATATGGAGGTGAGATGGTAGAAAACACAGACGCTTCTACAAACTTGAAACATCGTTCCGAAGTTGGACCAAAGTCAGACAGTAGTGGCGAAAGCCCACCAACACAAAAGCGCCCTCGACACGAGACGACCGACGTCCCAGAACAGCATTCGCAAATTACGAACACATCTATCGTGTCTGTGTTGTCGTTGACACACTCATCGGCGCGTCAAGAAGCATACCGTGCCATGCTGCGCAATAGTGCGGACGCAGAGCTGTGGGAGCCGATTCCGCTGCTCTCCACGGACAGCAGCCACGGCGATCAAGATCTGGAACTCTGACGGCAGTGAGTATCAAAAATTGATCTGCGGCGTCGTTGTTGTTCATGCCTATTGCCGCTCTGCTTGACAAGATGCGTTTGCTCCTGGACGGTCGTAGCGTCGTTCGTGCCTGGCCAAGTGCAACAAGAGCGCGATATCACAGACCCAGTCCGAGGTCATCACCACCGAGAAAGATGCCGCCTACTGAGTTTTCTCTTTCTTTCAACAGCTGCGCCACATCCACCCTCCCGCCGGCAATGTATCTCTCGCTAACGCCCAGGTTGACTCGCTGGCTCAGCTCATGCAGCAGTCGTGCCTTCAATGCGCCCAGCTCAGCCTTGGTGAGTGCCTGGGCCTCCTTTTCCTTGCGCCTTCTGCCGCCGCCACGACTCCCCCCCGCCCAGCCGCTTGCTGCGGTCGCGTCGAATTCATCCGAGTCATAGTCGACTCCTAATTCCTCAGCCGCGTTGCGGAGCCACTGGTCATTGCTGTGCGCTTTCTCCTTGGCCAGGACGGCATCCGTGATCCTCTTGGCAAGATCAACGCGCGGCTTCAAACGAGACGCAACTTTCCTGTCAACAGGTAGGCTTTGAATTGCGTGTTGCTTCTTCCCAGTTGATGCGCGTTCGGCATGAACTTTGCCTGTCAGTCGCCTCGTGGGCAGAACTTCGTCTGGCGAACAGAGGATGATGCTGACGCCACTACGGTCTGCACGGGCTGTTCGACCAGAGCGGTGAATGTACGTGTCCGCGGCCCGGGGGACGTGGTAGTGGATGACTTGGTCTACTTCTTTGATATCGAGACCGCGGGCAGCAACATCCGTCGCTACGAGAATGGAATTGCGTACAGCTGCGAACCTCTCCAACGAGCGCAGCCGAGCCTTTTGGATCATCTGTGAGTGTAGAGGCAAGGCGTTCTGCTTGAGATTCTGCAGCAGGGGTGTAATGCGGCGCACGGCAGAGATGGAATTGGTGAACACCAAAGTCCGGCGCGCGGGGTTCAATAGCAACACCGTGTAGAGATAGAGATCCTAGGGCACGGGCGACGAGAGACCTGTCAGCGAAAGTCCTGCAGGACGGAAAAGAAGGCAGGAGCATTACCTTTTCCATGGCGCCGCACTCGATCAGGCCCTCCCTTAGATTGTCTGCCATCTGGCTCACAGGGTTGGCGTCAATGAACTCGGGTTCACGCCTGAATTTGAGACATTTCATGAGATACGCCATTTTTTCTTCGTCGTTGCCAGTTTTGGAGCTTCTGCTTTTCTTGCCTGCAAGTTTCATCTGCAGATCCTTGTCAAAGGTGGCGGAGAAGACAAGCGTTTGTCGCTGATTCGTTTCGTCGTGTTCAGATTCAGAGTCCGCGTCGCTGCCAGCTTCCGGATCCCGTCTGTCGAGGGCGCCAATGATGTCTTCTGCCTCCTTAAACTGACCAGCTTTGAATAATCTGTCGGCCTCGTCGATGACCAAGAACTTGGTCTTAGTAAACCTTTCTTGCAGTGATACATCGCCGTCAAGCACTTCCCAAAGCCGGCCAGGTGTGCCGATGACGATGTCTGCCTTGTCTAGCTGACGCTGCTGCTTCTGAATGCTCAGCCCGCCGGTCACGACACAGACATACGGCGAGGAAGGAAGCCCATTGCACAAGGCCTTGATGTGATCGCCAATCTGTTTGGCCAATTCTCTCGTCGGACTCAATATCAGCGCCGTCGGCACCTTGTTGCGCGCGTCATGCCCCTTTTGATCGTTTTGTACTGGTTCCGCTTCGTACATCTCGAGCCATCTTTCCACGATGGGAATGCCAAAGGCCAATGTCTTACCAGACCCCGTCTGCGCTTTGCCAATAACATCCCGACCAGCAATGATCTCAGGAATACATCTCTTCTGGATAGCAGTCGGCTGGGTGAAGCCCAGCTTAGCAATCCCCGAGACCAAGCCAAGCGAAAGGTTCAGCGCCATCCAGCCGCCCATATCGAGGTCGTCGCCGTCCTTCTCGGCCGCGTCGCCCGCCAAGGCCAGAAACTCATTCCCCCCCTCCCCGTGCGCCGACGACTGTTGTAGAAGCTCTTTCTGGGCGCTGTCCTGTTTCTTCTTCTTGTTCTTCCTCTTCTGTTGTTTCCCCTCTGCATCCCGCGCGAGACCAGCCTCTTCTTCAGCCGTCTCAGCCTCCACGACAGCCTCACCGCCGCCAGCTTCGTCGGAACCGACAGCTTGGCCCTCCACAGCGTCGTCGCCAAAGCCCTCAAAACACTCATCTTCATCCTCGTCGCCCTTGCCCGTCACGACGAACTGGACGCTCTTGCCATGCCTCACTACGTCCACCCCTGAAATGACCTGCAGTTCGCCGAAATCTTGCCCTACAGTCTTCCAGCCCAGGCTTGACGCATCACAGACTGTGCTGTCGATGGATGTGGCTTTTCGGGGAGGTCGCTTGCTCGTGCCGGAGGTCTTTTTGGTTCGCTTTGTTTCAGGGCCTGCTGGTGTGGCGGCCTTGCGCTTCTTTATTAAGGGGCCCATGGGGGGCTGTGCATGGAAAGCTGGGAGGATGGGAATTGCTCTCCATTCAGGGTCTCGCTTGCTCGTAGTTTGCGTCGATGGTCGGCGGTGTAGCTTCTGTCAAGTCCACGACTTCTCGCATTGATGTTTTTTTTTTTTTTTTCCTTAGCAACCTTTTTCTCCGGTACGGTGCTTTAGGGACCGATCACCGACACCCCACTGCGGCCCCGCCTCTTCAAGGCGCTAAAGTGGAGGTAAAAGTTTGGGAAACTGAGGGGTGGGGGAGACTCGAAGCATTACGCCTGACGGGTATTCCATTTACAGGCAGTGTCAGCTGTACTCGAGCTACATAAAAAAACAAACAGGGTTAAGCACTACTCGGTTTCTATTCTCTGTCCAGGATTTCAAGCAGTTCAGTACTTTTTCTACATGGAGCAAGCTGATGCCCTTGTCGATGCCTCTGCCCTTCCACGTCCACCGACATGCACGACGTGACAAATTGCAGCTTGTCATGGATTCTTCAATCATGGCAATTATCAAGTAAAAGCCCACTCGTAAGACACGCACGGCTATCCCACGTCTTCCACGTATGAATACAGAGCAACGGCACACGCGTGCGGCGGTCCGGATGAGCAAGCCTCTTTTATCCCCATTGCTGGTCGATTACATGTGAAAGTCAATTCGTAAGTCTTTGATTAGGGAGGGGGGGAGGAAGGGAAAGAAAAGGAGCCTCTCCATCCAAAGACATTAGTGAGCTCCCCTCGCTCGTTTCGCGCCGCCTCCAACTTCCGAGTCCCCCCTTGGGCGCTTCGAACCTGGTTGAAAATCGGCCGCTCCGGGATTCATTCCTCCTCCGCCCCTTCCTCCTCTGTGGCCTCCTCGCCCGCGTCCTGCCTGATTCGTTGCTCCTCCGCCTTCTTGGTTTCCGCTGGCAGCTCGCTGGCCGGGAGGCACATAAGCCCCCGCGCCGGCTCGTCCACGGCCACCTCCTCGGGGCATGGGGAGACCAGAACGGACTGGCGGTACCGGCGGCAGTCCGTGTAGTCCGTCTTGCGTGGGTTGGTTCTGCTGTGCAGCTGCAGCGTCGACGGCTTTGGCTGCAGCTGGCACGGCGTTGGGTTTCGCTCCCGAGACAGCAGGCCGCGGGACTGGCGTCGTTTGTGCAGGTTTCTGGGCGGATGGCGTCGAAGTTGGGTTTGTCGAGGCTGCTTGAGCTGGACTGGGCTTGGCTGCCGCTGACGACGTTGTGACGGGCTGCTTCGGCGTAGGGACAGGCTTAACTGGCGTTGCGGGAGCCGACGCCGGGGGGGGTTGTGTCGTCTTGGCCACTTCCCAGACTTCCACGACGGGTCTCTGAGGAGTTTGGGCCGCTGCCGTTTCCACCACGCCGAGCTTAGCCGTGGCGGCCCTCAGCTTGTTCTCGCTCATGTTAATGCGAAGCTGCGACTTCTTCGACTCCATCAATTGCGCCTGCTCCCTTGCCGATACAATCCTGGCCTCGAAGTCGGCCTTGAGCTTTGTGTTCTCCGCCTCGATCCTTTTCTTGACATTTGCCGCAATGATGCTCTTGACGGTAGCGTTCGACGATAAGAATTGTCGAATACCAGCATCGTCCAACTGCGACAAATCCGCTGCAGCGGGCCCGTTTGTGCTCGGTGTGGCTGGTGTTGCTGTAGACTGCAGTGGCTGCGTTGTTGCTGTTGCCATCGTCGGTGTTGTTGGTGCTGCTTGACCATCAGTTTTGACTGGCGCGTCTGTAGCTGCCGGCTGCACCGTTGCACCTGGTGGCTTGTTTCCTTCTTTCCAACCATTCTCTGCTTGCCAGATGAGCTTCTCCTGTTCGAAGCGGAGCTTGAGGTCGTCCTCTTTCTTCTTGAATTCGTCCTCCAACTTGACCCTTCGGTCCTTGAGTTTGTTGTTCAGCGCGTCACGCATCCTATCTGATCGTTCCTTAATGATGGCATGGATTTTGTTTTCGACATCGTTGACTTTCTGCTCAAAGTCAGCCGCACGGGCCTCCGCTGCCGCAACTTGGGCTTCCAGTGCCTGCTTCTGCTCGTCTGAAAGAACGGCTGCCGGGACGGCTGTAGTTGCCGTGTCTACTGTGTCTGCGGCTCTGCTGCTTTCGTCAATGACAGGCGTGGCGGGGGGCGCAAGACCTTCATCGGCTACAGTGCCGCTGGGTTGGGTCGCCTCGGCAGTCTGCAGCCGCTGAACAGCGTCGTCACGCTGAGACATGGCGTCTCGGAGCTCTGCCTTCACTTGCTCCAATTGCTGCTCCGCTCCGAGTTTCTGTGCATTGACTGCTTCTAGCTCCTTGCGAATATCAGTCAGCTGCCTCTCCAGCTGGCTTACTATCTCGGCGGATACAGTTGCTTCGGACGGTTGTACATCGGCCGGGGCCACTGTAGCTTGGTCTTCGTCCTGCTCGGGTAGTTGTGTTGTCTGCTGATGCTGATACTGCTGATGCTGCGCTTGCTGTTTGAGCTGCTCCACCTGCTGCCTGAACGATTCGACCTGCTGTTCAAGTTCTGACTTTTCCATCTCAATCCCATCTGCCAGCTTCTGGGCGCTCTCAAGATCGACGTTAACCTTGTCGAACTGCTCCTGAAGCTGATTGGCTCTCTGCACAGCCTCGTTCTTCTCACCCGTTAATTTTCGTGAGCGTTCCTTGGCCTGTTCAACAAGCTTGCCCCGAACCGTCTGCCAGCTCTGCCGTTCGCCTTCGAGTGTGGTCTCGAGCGCCGTGATCTTCTCCCGAAGAGGCTGCTCTCCCTCCCTAAGGGCATCTCGTTCGCTCTCGAGATCGGCGATGCTCTGCTTGAGCTGTTCCATCTCCGCGGGATCTACGCGGCCGTACTTCGTCAGAATACCTTCTGTGCGCTTCTGCCAGCGATCTCTGTCCTCTTGTATCTGTTTAATCTCCTCTTCCAAATAGGATTTCACGGTGCTCAGATTGTCGATCTCCGCCTGGAGCGGTTGCACCTTGGCCTCCATCTCTTCGATGCGCTTGTTCTTCTCCGTGACTTGATCTTTGAGATGTGAATTCTCGCTGCGAAGTGCGGCGCTACTCTCACGGTAGAGATTGAGCTCGTTGAGCTTCTCCATCAGGTCTTGATGCGTCATCGACGCGCGTCCACCCTGTGCCGACTGCGTCCGCTCCTGATCCAGTTTCAGCCGGGCCTCGTCCAGCTGCGACTGTGTGTAATCGACTTGCTGTTGCAAACGCTTTGACTCCTGCATTTTGAGGTCGTACTGGACCTCTAGGATCTCCTTCTCGCGTCGCAGGTAAGTGTTCAGCTCTCTTAAACCTTCGAGCGCATCGCCGACGTTCACGGGCGACATGACCTCCGCTCCCTCCTCGTCTCCGCCACCGATCCGCCTTTGCTGAAGGGCGGCAACCTGGGCAGTGAGGCCCTCCAGTTGCTGATGCAGAAGTTTGTTTTGTGCATTGACGTCCTCGCGACGACTTTTCAGCTCTGAAATCTCCAGTTCCAACTGCTGTCGCCGGTCTTCCCAAGAGCTCTCGTTTTGTGCGAGTGCCACCTTGGCAGAGTCGGCCTCTGCTCTTAGAGAAGCCGAGTCACTCCGGAGCGCGTTGAGTTCGACACGTAGTTGTTGCACGAGCTTGGCTGCCTCGGCGTGCTTGAGCAGCTCCTGTTCGTAGTCCTCCTGTGCCTTGGAGGCAATCTCGGCCTGAGCCCGTAGATCTTGCTGATGATAGCGCGCGGCTTCCACGTGTCGGGCGCTATCCTCCTTCAACCGTTTCAGCTCCTCCTCTAGGATCATCTTTTCGTCCTCAAACCTGCGAGTGACCTCGCCCTGGGAGTCCCGTAGACGCGAAAGCTCCGTATTCGATCGTGACAACTCCTCAGACATATCCTCGATGCGCTGGCTGAGCTCTTTGATTTTGGCCTCTTTTTCTTGCAGCATGGACTCCATTTCTTGACGATACTGTTCGTGCGATGCGCGGAGATCTTCCAGGGCCTCTTCGTTGCCCTGACTTAGCTCTCTGTACTGTTCCGCTTGTGCCTTGGCATGCTCCAGTTGCGTGTTTGCCAGGTCGAGATCCCGTTTGAGGTCCGAGATGTCATTGTTGAGATCGTGGAGCTCGTTCTCCAGCTCCTGTTGGCGTTGTCCGCCGTCATGACCGCCAGCTGCACCAATTCCGGGTCGCGGTGTAGGTCGGGGCTGCAGGCGGCCGACCCTCTCTTCAGCGTTACGTAGCTCGACCGTCAGCTCATCCACGCGGGCTTGGAGATGATCTCGTGCTGTCTTCGCGCTGACGTGCTCTTCCCTGATATGACTTAGGCTCGCCATGAGATCATCGATGCGCTTCTGGGATTCCTTGCCCTCGTATTCCTTTCGCAATTGCAGCTTTTTGCTCTCCTCGGCTTCGTTGGACAACTTTCGCTGCACGTCAGACAGATCGCGTTCGAGTGAATCGATCTTCGACTGGGCCTTTCGTCTTGCTTCCGACTCGGACAGGGTCCGCTCATTTTCCAGGGATTGCTGCGTGGCTAAGAGATGGTTGAGTCGGTTCTTTTCCTCTATCAAGCTCTCATTGTCCTTGCGCATGCGCTCCTGAATGTCGGTCCACAGTTTCTTCTCAGCCTTGAGGTTGGCGGTCTCGTTTCTCATGCCGTCGAGGAGGCCTTTAACCTCGATGAGCTCCTCAGCAACCTGCTGAGTCCGGATGTCCTGTTTTGCCGCCATCTCGGATAAGACCTGAGCACGCTTTTGTATTTCGGTGTTTTCGCTTTGGAGAGCGACGTAGTTGCTCTGCAGCATCTCACGTCTCTCTGACTCGAGTTTCGCTTCGCCCTGCAGCTTGACTCGTTCAGTTTGCAGCGAATTCTTTTCCGATGACAGGAGTTCGATCTGTTTCCGAAGATCCTGCCGAACAGAATCCTGAGCTTCTCGAAAGCTGTCGTACTCTGCTTGAAGCTTTCGCAGTGCCTCACTGAGGGATTCAGCGGCCTGCTCAGCGCCTTCAATGCTAGCTAAAGGCGCTCGTTGGCTGCCGTCCAGAGAGCTTCGCATCATCATGGCTTCATCGACGCCAGCGCCTCGCTGCTGGAGAATACGTCGAAACATGTCGCGCTCCATCTTGTAACTTTCCATGGTGTTCTTGATGGATCGGCTCTCTTCAGTCATGTGCTCCAATTCTCGTTGCAGCTTCTCAACGCGATCGTGATCCTCCTTGGCCTGATGCTT
Source organism: Aschersonia sp. MBC 877 (assembly GCA_030787035.1). Classification (NCBI taxonomy): domain Eukaryota; kingdom Fungi; phylum Ascomycota; class Sordariomycetes; order Hypocreales; family Clavicipitaceae; genus Aschersonia; species Aschersonia sp. MBC 877. Next base: position 41,646 of record JARJUA010000197.1, read on the forward strand.
GGCAGCGAGCGCCTCCTCGCTTTCCAGCTGCTCGGCAAGCTCACGCGTGATGCGCATAAGGTCCTCGTTCTTTGCCTGAAGGGATTTGATGTCTTTGAAAACCACCAATTTTTGGGTGATGAATTGATGAGTGTCGGACAAATCTGACAGCGCCTCTTCGGTGATTTCACCGCGTTCGAGCTGGTGTAGCCTGAATTTTTCCGTCTCGGTCAACTGATCTACACCCTTTTCCAAAGCGTAGATGGTGAAGACGAGCATCTGGATTTGCGTGCCCAAGTCACGGAGTTGCGTTCGGAGTATCTTGGTTTCGGACTGCGCCGTTGCCAGCGCGCTCTCCGCCTTCCGCGCAGCCTTTCGTGCGAAATCGCGTTCTTCGAAGCTTTGCTGGGACAGCTCAGACATGCGCGCAATCTCGCCACGGAGGGCATCTGACTCTGCTTGCAGCTCCTGGATCTCGGGTGCTTTCGCCTCGAGAGCCGTGATCATGTTGTCGAGCTCCTCTGAGAGCTGCTGATTCCGCCGCTTCTCGCTAGCAAGCTGACCCTTCACCTGGTACAGCTGCTCGATAGCTTGCGTAGCTGTCACGGCCGACTTGCTGCGGATTGAGGCAGGCGTACCGAAGGGTGATGCAGCCCGACCCAGCAATGACGAGCCATTAGCACGAGGGGTCTGGGGTGCTGAGCCAGGGGCTGGCGGTCCTTGACTGAGACGGACTTGTAGCTCATCGACCTCGCCCTCAAGCTGCCGTATTCTTTCCTCCATCTCCGTCGTGGTCTGCCGTTCCTGCTCCAACTCGATGCGCACGCGCCGTATTTCATGCTCGTAATTGTCCTTCAATCGTTCCTTTTCGGCCTCGATATCACGCACGCGATCGCGATGTTTCTTGCTGAGCTGCTCAGACATGTCAACGAGCCTCTTCTGATCCTCCAGTTCCTGCTTGTAGCTTTCTACTGTCGTGGCAAAGGCCGCCTCTTGCTTTTGAAGCTTGACCAAGGCCTCGTCAGCCTTGGCTTGCATGGCATCGAGACGAGTACGAAGTTGTTGCTCTGATCGTTTCAGCGCCTCAACCTGCGATCTCACATCTTCATTCTCACGCTGCAGCTCAGCAATTCTAGCGCCCTTCTCTTTTCTGTGTCTGAGGGACTCGTCGCTCTTCGTTTTCAGCTCGCTCTCGAGCCACTCGCTGTTGCGGCGAGCCAGGTCGAGCTGCTGTTTGAGCGAGTCCTCGCGATATTTAGCGCTGTTGAGCTGGCCCTTGGCATTTTGCTCTGACTGTTGCAGCGAAGCCACCTCTCGGGCCAACTCCACGTTCCTTTGATGCTGCTTGGTAAGTTCTTCTGTGAGCGTCTGGTCCCGCTTATTATTCGACTCGATGATACTCAGGTTCGTTCGATTAGAGGATTGCAGGGTCTCGATCTTGTCACTCAGGCTTTTTAGTTGGGCAGCGTGGTCTAGATCATTAACCTTGAGGAGCTGTAGTTCATTTTCAAGAGCCTGTCTCTTGATTTCTACGGAGATGAAAACAGATTAGCGACGTGTTGCTTACGCGACAGCCTGTGTTGCAGCATGACACGTGAACGTAGATGAATGCACAACCAACATGCCTTCCTCTTTGAGTTTCTGCCTTGCCTCCTCCACATCTTTCAAGGCTTTATCGGCCGTAGCCCTTGAAGCCTGTGACCTGGACTCGGAGTTTCGCACCGCATTCTCAAGCTCGATGTCCGTCTGCAGCTTGTCGGCGTACAGACTATCGAACTCGTGCGCTTTGCTCGTGACAGCTTGTAGCAACGTCGCCACCAGTTCTGTCGTTGGATTCGTGATAAGATTCGTCACGAAGGGCTGGTCGAGCCCCAGATGGCTGGCGATGTAGCCTGTGTCAACGTCTGCAGCGGCCATGGTCGACCCCGTTCCGGGACAACCGCTGAAGCTGCTAGCTCAAGCTCTTTCGACTCTCGCGTCAAGACCATCCGGCATTCACGAGCGTTCGACTCTTGGTAGGTACTCGTTGAAGACCGCAGATCGCTGCCCGAATCGTTTCCACGCGTGCGTCAAGAACACCGGCGTCGACAATATGGTGTATCCTCGTTTCTTGGATGCTGGAACAAAATCAAATAATGATGTGAGAGCACAAAGAAAAGCACAAAGAAGGCCTATTGGCCAGCTCTCCTGGCGCAATGAGATGCGAACGCCGTCGCCAGATACTATGCTGATGGGGGAAGAGTCTTGGACCGCCTTGTGGCTAGAACTCAATTGCAAACAAGGATTGAGCGCCACTTGCAAATTACTGAAGCAAGCTCTTGGCGTGAAACGCGCTGCGCATCTGGACAGGCAGCTAGTGCAACCAGTGCCAGCCACCTTCTGATCTGGAAAATCGCCCGAACTTGAGCCGGCTCGAAGATTGGATTGGCTACCCTGTACGCTCCATCTTGGGGAACGTTTGGCTGGAGCTTCCTCAATCGTTGCTGTCAACGACATTTCTAGCAATTGGAGTTATGTAAAGACAATGACACGAGCACATTTTGTATTGGAGGCTTCAGCCTAATGTTCATTCTCACGAGAGCCGTAATTCATTATCGTAAATACAAAAGGGGTCCAGGATGGGTAATAGTCCGTCTACCGATCTGGGGTTCGGTTGCTCCCACGCCCAATCCGGCGCGCGGTACCGTATCCCCATGCAATGAACCCAATGAGAGAGGATGTGATACTGATAGTACATGGAGTTCAAGCCCGTTGTAATTGGGGCATGCATGCCAAGTTTCGGGAATGCCCCGTTGCGCTGATGCTGACGGAAGGTATAGAAGACCACGCTCACTGCTTCGCCGCGAGCTCCCAGCATCTCCAACGCCACGAACAGTAAGGGTAAGGGGAAAATGAGAGTAAAAGATCAGACAGCATCAACCATGATGATGTGGAAGAGCAGATGGGGTATTCGCTAAGCCAAGTCATGTAGGGAAAGACTGAAAGCAAGAAGGAAAGTATAGCATCATATAGAAAAACAACCGCCCCAGCAAGTCATCCCGAATCATCGACGCGTCGTGAAACGAGAAAACAATCTTGGAATACTGCCCTGTCGACCCGGCGATGAGCTCAGTGTCATCCGCGACGGTGTCAGATCGCGCGAAGACACCCCAGTGTACGAATCCTCCGAGGACGAACTTCGCGCCGATGACCTCCTAGAAGCAATCGTCGAATCTGACGCTTCTGTTGGGATCTCGAAGACGGTTCGCCAGTGCATATCTTTGTTGGCGTCCTCAGTAGCTGATGTGAATGAGGAAGGCTGGGCCTGCTGGTCTTGCTGGTCCAGTGTTCTCAGTGTCTTCCAGAGGCCGTGACCCAGCTCATCCCAAACGACCGGGGCTTTGAATAGTTTTCTGCAGGCGCGGGTGCCTTCTTTTTCATCCAGAGCAGCATACGATTCCAGCTCGTACATGCTCGGCACGGCGTCGTGACAGACGGTGATCTGGTCCATCTGGTCATACCATTCCGAAGCCTCCAGGAATGCGATGACGAACTGCTGAGCTTTCGAGCGAGATGCTGCGTGGGCCTCGAGTATGACACGTTGCTGTTGTTCCTGTTGCTCTTGCTCGTAGATGCGGCGTTGCTTGCGCTTCTTGAATGGTAATTCGAAGAGCGGAGCGCCCGGCTGGCGGGTTGAGATTGGAACAGGAACGGCCGTGGCAGCCGACTCGGCACACCATGCTGCGGCCATCTGTTGATCTGAATATAAACGAAGCCCTCGGCCTTGTCGCTGATAATTTCCTCCACCACAGAATGCTGTGCCGCTGTTGGCATACGGAAGAGTCTCTACTGAGCGTGAACGACTTGCACCGAGCATTTTCGTTGATCGCGACCGAGACACGGATTGTAATTTATTTGCTTGCTTCTTCCGAGGTTGTCGCGATCTCTCGGTTCTTTATGAACCGCACCGAATGGACGACTGTTGTTCCCCTCACTATGATCCAGAATCACAGGCGGGAGGCGGGAGGCGGGTTCGAGACGTAATTATATCCCGATTTAAAAGCTTGAACGATGAGATTCTTCCCGATAGAATGTCCTTTGATCGTCGCTGGCCTTCTTTGATGCATGCATGTAAGTCGTATGTCGACTCTATTTTAGGCGTTTGTTTCTTTCGGCCGCTATCCGTCGATCTTCTTTCATAATAGAGGGGGGGCGGTTTGGAGAAAGCAGCCAAGGGTGTCCGCTGCCGTATTTAGATCCGTGACGCGAAACAGCCGTTGTCCGTTTCGAGTAGATGTTTGGTCTCAAGCACACACCAACGACAAAGAGCTGGCCCGCTTGATCCCCGCGAAGTAAAGTGATATGGGAAGGAAGAAGGGTGGACAAGATGATGCGTCACTCGGGGGCAAGACGGAGATATAGTTCCAAGCCTGAACACAACCCAGTCACATTGTTGCCGGGAGAGATTGTGTCGGTCTGGCTGACTGACAAGACTGTTGGTATCATTACCGAGTGTCTGCCATCCCATGTCCTTCGGCCCCCCCTCCTTCCTTGACGCCTCCGTCGCTTGTACGGAGTATGCTTCGCCCATAGCCGCATCCGCCCAGCCGCTCACACCCCCCTCCCCGACGGTTTTCGTCCCATGCACAGGCGTTTGCCTGCCAAACCCCCCCTCCCTATGCCACTAAAAGACGGGCAGCAGAGGGAAAGCCCACAAATGAGGGAGTGACAAATTTGGGGGTGTGCGCGCGTGAGTGTGTGGATGATGTGCGGGTGTGTCGAGAAGGGGGCCCAGATCTCTCTGATGGCTTGCATGTGGCAGCGTCTCCTCCCGGATATCGGTGGCCTCTTGCGGAACAGCGCGAAACAAGTTGACAGCGTAGACAGGGAGTTGACACCGACAGCTGCCTGTCCTCCCCCACGGCTAATGGACTGCCAAGGGTGGCCCCGCCATCCATCCCGGGCTAGGGATCGCTCTCGCAAGTAAACGACAATGGTAAGAGACGAAGAAAAAAAAGGGGACCAGGCAGCTCTCCATGCCGGGTACTCCAGAGTCGTCTCGATGGATCAGGTTAAGCACGCAAATCAAAGATCTTCGGCTAGCATGGCAAGAAGAATGTCCAACTACGGAGACAGATGGCTCGACCAACGGAGCGCTGTGTACCCTGTGCGTGCGATTCCTCCTCGAGCCACGCCGCAGTTGAAACTCCAGTCGTCATTCGTCATGCTGCCGCCGCCGCCGCCACCGCCTCAGCGTAGCGCGTTGCCAGATGCGAACCAACAACACGAGCTGCAGGTCAGGCAGCGACCCTCGCCGACGGGTTGCGCTCCCGGAGCGCATCATTGCCGTCGGCGAACGACGTCGAACATGTCTTCTGTGCTGGGTGGCTACTTAGGTGGCTTGCAGTGTCGGTTCGCGTGACCGACGTTGAGAAGCTGCTGCCTGTCACGCATGGGCCATGATCGACCGATAGGCGAGGATATTTGCTTAAAGTGTTTCGTGCGCTGGCCACCGGCATCCAAGGCTCCCCCTGTCCCCCAGCCTAAGGGATTTGCGGGTTTCCATTTTTATCTCTAAAACAGAGTCGTGTCTCTCAGGTGGCGGGCGACCAAACCGAGGCGGACTTGGCCAGTCAAGAGCCAACAGACGCATCATGCATACCGAAATGAAACGCGTAGGAATCAGATGACAACAAAACCTGCCGTGCCTATCTGCCTACCTGCCCGCCTTCCTGCGTCCGCCTCGACTAAAATGCTCGGAGTCATAGGTGAGTGTGTGCATACTTTGCTACATACGGAGTCCATGCAGTGTACCGTACCGTCGGTCTGCCGGAACGAACATGATGCTGCACAAACCCGAGCTGGGAAAAGACAAAGCGTTGGACGTGTGGCGGTCGGAAATGCCATGACCTAGCTGTCAAATCCTCGGGCAAAGCAATCATTCAAGTCGCTTCAGGCGGACACCGACAGACAAGACGCATTGTTCGAGATGGGCCTGCCGGTGCTCTCAATTCCCGCGTGGGTCACATCGGTTAAACGAAGACGCGAGATGTCGGTGGACGGGAAGGGTCTGGTCTGCCTTAACGGCCACGGGGTGCTGGAGTACTATGGGGGTACGTTTAGCACCCTCAGGCTAGCACACGAAAACAAACGGCAATAACTTGTTGTTCTTGTTGTCTATCTTGTATTAAGGGTGGCGTAATTGAGCAGCAAGTCCGTGTCAAGTTGACAGCTATCAAATAGATTGCCGGCCGGCCGGAAGAACTCGTCCTGTCATCCAGCTAGTCTCGCTGATCCAAAGTTTTGACTTTGGCTCCTGAGAGATCCGTTGGTGGCGTCTTTCGGTCGGACGCTGTCCTCTCCACGGTTCACTGCTGGCTCAAATACTCCGCACGGAGAAGCGCCGTACCGAGCTGTTGTATTTCGTGATGATGAGCTGCTTGATCAGGTCTGCTTATCACCAGAAAGTGGTGATGGATGAAATCCTTTGCGCGGTGTGGAGTGAGGTCTCATTTGTGCAACAGCTTCCTTCCCCTGATCCTGGCTGCTGGTAGATGAACGAACGAAAGCAGATAAATTTCGCGAGCAGGTTGGTGACCACGGACCGACCAATAGCAGCCCCGATCGACACTGAATTGAACACAATTGAGAGATGGGCGCCCCACGGTTCGGCGGTTCTCGGCCTCACCCTGATCTAGCAGCGTGGCTAGCTGGGCAATGGAAAAGTGACTTTCCGAATGTCTACTTGCGTGCCTGTTCAGAGGCTTCGATCCATCGGCCCGGCAGGCAAGACGAAAACCCATTTACGGAGTACATTGTAGGTTTCTTCCGTATGGGATGGGCAGAACGCCAATGCGCCAATCGATCGGCGCCACCTTTTCTCCCTGGACTGGTGAGCTCAAACGGTTGGTGCGGAAGCCGCATTGATGCTGTCATGAGAGGTACGGAGCAAGCTAGTAGTACTAAGGTAGCAGTAGTTTGCAGTCGAAGTCGTAGGGCTGCGTGACAATCAACGCTGTCGCTTTGTTGCGGTGAGGACGAGAGGACAACAATACCGAGTATATGAAAATCATCCAAAAACAGAGGATGAACAAGTCTCAAGCCCGCAAAGAAAAGCCGGGTTCTTTCCCCGGAAGGCAACCGAGACTAGCAAGCTGTCGTCGAGCTGTCGCTGTGCTCGCCGCTAAGGGGTATCATTTGGGATAGTTCAGGTCAGGCGTAGCGTGGGGGCGCGGCATGTGACGGCGCTCGCCAAGTCATGACGGCCTCGAGGTTGTGTGTCAAACTTGGGGCGAGATGAACAGCGAGCTCGCAACCTGCAAGTGTTGCACTCCGTATCCCGATCTTGGTCGATAGTATTATTATCGCTCTGAATCGCGCACAAGAAAAAAAGAAAAACGTTTGACCGAGCATGGTGCTTCATTCCTGCCTTCCCGGTGGAGCTTTGATGGACAATCCGGGGCAAGCATGTTGAACAGCCAGTGGCTCTTTCTTTCGCACCAAGAAGCCAAACCTCTTGCGGCATGATTGCGTAATGAGATTCGTTCACCTTACACTTACTGTTTGTCCAAGGATAGCACTGTTTGGCCCTCGGGAGAAGTGCAAATGCAGGGCAGCTCTCGTCAATTGACATCACACCCTGCAGAGATCTCGTATTGGGACGCAGCAGGAATTGTTCATGCCGAGGAAATAGACGTGACCAATCGTGCAGTCTAATGCCGCATCAGCTCGAGCGGCAGCCAGCCTTGGCCATTCATCATGTCTCATTTTTCCCACCGCAATGCTTTTTAGTCGCCGTGCGTGTCTGTCGGTGATTCAAGCTGAGGGATTGAGTCGGGACGGAGAAAAAGGAAGCAAAACCAAAATGTCCGAGCTGCTTCACCAAGTTGCGGTCAAGGTAAGGGGAGTGTACGGAGTGCCGAGTATCGATACGTTGGTCTAAGAGATTCCTCCCACGCGCACGACAGATGTGATTCTGTTCAGAAAGGGATCAATTCTGCGTTTACCGCCTTGGCTTTCTTGTTGAGCTGAAGCGAGGGCGGCAGTGACTGGCCTGCATCCGGTTGCCACAATATCGTCACCGTGCACACATACTGTATGCTTTCTTTTTGGCTGCCCCCCCCCCTTCCCTTCCTTCCTGGCCTTTGAGGCCCGGGCGACGCATCAGCTGGGGGCCGGCCGGCTATCGTAGCGAAAGCCACTTGAACAGCGGGTCGCAGTAATCTCGATGCAATTTACCCCAGAGCAAAAATCTTTTTTCCTTGCAAATTATCCAAGGTTCGTACTTTCACACGAAATAATGGTTCTCATACATGAGTCTCTGAATCGTGTTTCTTGACACTACTTGGATTTAACTTTCTACAAATTGTACAAGTCGAATAAATCAGGAGTTTCGTTATAATTGCCTACGGCCCGCGCCCACTGCAGCTATATCGCCCTTGGAGTATGGCTTGAACAGCCTTTGCGCGTTGGCGCATTCTCAATCGGCCCATTTGGCTTCAAGGCAAACCCTGTCCGGTGGTATTATCATTAGCTCTCATTGCGGGGTATTCGTTCGGGTCTTATTTGGGAGCAGTGAGCTGCTTGCCTTGAGAGTTCATTGTCCGCATCTCTTTAAGCCAAAGGAATAAAAAGGGCAGAGCGAGATGATTTGCACTGTTGCGTGCAGTCATTCCGCGTGCTGCTGTGCCGGGTCACTCCTTCCCACCCCATCGAGGCAACTGACTAAAACGTCGCGATTGGTCATTTTTTCGTGACGCTGCGCAGTCAAGTCACAATGCAGATGACTCATGCGGTCAGTGCCGCCATACCAACCTAATGCAGCGAGTGTAACACATCAGCTTACTGTAATCATGGAAAAACTCGGTACACTTTTGTGCGGTCTGTATGGAGAAAAAGGTTGTCTGCGTAGATGTCGTCATTCGATGGCACACTCGTGAGCCTCTATCGACCGACATGGTTGCATTACAATGCACGCGTCGTAAATGAACGAAGCCCCGGACAGTCACCACAGACCGCGGTTTCCTTTGCTTCGCGATCGGCCTGAATTCAGCGCATCAGAGCTCTAATATCAAATCCCGTTGTTCATGCATCTGCTCGCACGCCTGATTTACCATTGAAAGATTCACTTTGACTACAACCTCGCAAATTTTGTTCTTGTCCGCACGGAACCCACCGCGATGGTTGCGCCTTGATCATCTTTGTTTGCCGAGTGAATGGTTTCCCGGCACAAACGGCCTGCGTCTTTATCCGTTTGAATGCTTATGGACATCGGAAATCATCCCGACGCTAAAATACGCGACGGTGCCGCAAACAACTGTCTTGCTTCTCTTCTCTCAGAGACACGAGGAGAAAGAGTCTCTGCATGTCATGATGTTGCTTTACACAGTGACGCTCAACATTTGCAAGATCCTTTGCTTCTCCTTCTTCATCCACAGCCTTGTCCCACGTCGGAAGAAAGGCTGCAGTAGCCCCGACACACATGACCGTGAGAACATCAGCCGAGCAAACCATGTGCCAAAAGCCAGCGTTCAGATCAAAGACCACGATGCCCAGACTGTAAGCCAGACATCAAAGTCTCCTGCGTGTTTCATTTTGATTCCATTCTGAACAGTCGCTCAAAGGAGGAGCGCATCGAGGCAGCGGTCCAGAATCGCATGAAAATGTACGGCAGAACGGCTTCCAAATCCCATCGACGTCCACACCAAAACTGCGAGAAATGCTCCTCCCGAGAACGCCACATCGAATTTCTAGAGGGATACATCCCCGATCAATGCCGCAAAATATCGCAACTCCGCTGCCACGTGGAGGAACTGATCTCCGAAAACAGAAAACTTCGATCGCAGGTCAATATCCTATGTAATTCGCAGAGCAGACATTTCCAGGACACGGCTCGTCTCGAAGCCGAAAGCGCACATCACAGATTCAATCATCTGCAAGTCGCAGATCGCTTGGAGCTCTGCAAGCTGGCTTTGAAGTGGTGCAATAGCTGCGTGGAGCGGCAGAAGAAGGAGTTTGTCATTGAATGGAGGCGCAACAACACAGCTCTGGCGAAGCTGACTATGGCGCTGAAGGGGATCTGTAGTCATAATAGAGGAAAGATGCCGCAGAGTTGGAAGGCTCTGAGAGCACTAAGAAACCGTCTGAGAATGACGCGTGATGTTCAACATAGAGTTTCGAAGTGGAATGGATTACGAGGAGTGGTGAGGCTGTCTGGTATAGAAGTAGACGAGACGGAACCTTGAGAGCAACGACACTTATGACAACATCGGGCAGTTAACTCCATTTTCACCCGAAACATGAATTTCCCATGAGCAACAGACAGTGAATTAAGGAGTGAAAGAATAGCTTTTTGATTAAAAAAAGGAGGAAAGGGACGCGAGCATACAATATTATAAGTCTGCTTTTCATCCAACCTTTCCTGAGTACCTCGCAATACAGAAAGGCGTGGATCGTATCATGCCAGCCGGACGACGACAACTTTGGTGCTGATCTTGGCTATGGACATGTCGAGGACACGCAGCAGCTGAATCTTCGCAGGGCGATGCGATGCCGGAAATCGCGTATGATGGTCGCCAACTCCTGAGAATATATAACAAAAAAGAACATATGGACGGCCGAAGCAGGACCGTAGAAATGCAGGCAGCTGCGATTGTAGAAAGTACAACAGCCTTTCTTGCCTCATTGCCCATCAGAGCTCCAGAGCAGTAGCATGGCTGGCTGGTCTTTGCTCATACGGCTCTCTCATCACATTCAGCAAGGCGTAGCTACGCGGCGTCAGAACATCGATAGCCTCCCTATGACTTCGATATGCGCCAGTCGATTTCGCTCCTGCTGTCATTCGCGGCATTACACTTGACCACGCCCATGACGCGTAAGTCGCTGCCCTCCGAGAATTGACGCAGACTTGTGTTCAATAGGTCCTTGACATCCTTATCACCCACGACGAAAGGGCCCTTGGATGGTTCAGCGGGCTTGACCCCGAGTGTGCAGTCCTGGGTCTGCAAGATGGGTATGTAACCAGTGCCGTTGAGATTGGTCAAATGAAAAGTGCCGTTCTCTGTCGTCCAAGAGCTGTACAAGCTAGCACATTGCTTCCAGCTGGCCGGAGAAAGTTCTGGAGACTCAACATAGGAAGACACGTCGCAGGTGGACTGAGTATTGCCCTCAGGATGCCACGAGACTCCAGGCGAATTGGGAACGACAGAAGATGCGGGAAGAGACCAGACCAGATTGGCGGAGCTGATGGCAGCCAGAACAGCCCAAAGGCTGCGAAGACCAAACATTTTGATGACTTTGGAAGTTGTTGGTGCTTGGTGCTGACCTTGCAATGACGGCGTTCGGTAGATCAAACGAAAACAAGGATGCTCGGCTTTGTATGTGTGTGTGACCGCACGCGTCGGGTAGGTTTTCGGTAGCAAGTCCTGGTATATGTTTCAAGAAGAAGCGAATAGCTTAGCCGCTGTTAGACAAGCGTTCAGATGAGCAAGAGGGAGAAGATCGACGGTCTTGGAGGGATGATTGCATAGGTGCGCGGGTTTGAGTTTTTGGGTCATCGGTCAGAACTGTCGATCCCATGCCAGACGAACAGCGGGGACAGCACATTTTATGCTGTTGGATGAGATGCACAGTAAAGTCTGGCTTTGCCGAAGATGCAAGTTTTTTTTTGTTGGCTGTGCATTGCACCTTCCTGAGCGATGACTCGAGAGGGGCTTCTCACTACCTATGCGGGCACTTTTGGGCTCCCAGCGGTGTCATTTCTACCTGCTCGACTCAGCAAATCGCGAGTCGCCAACTGCACCCGTCCAAGCTCGAGCCTTTGAACTGCTTCCGGAAATCAATATGAGTGAGTCGTGCCAGTGTCGAGCCGAGTCTGTCGAGGCAAGCAGCCGGGAGCTACAATTGGCACGAGCGCCGCGCAGAGTATGTATGCATTCCAGCAAGACGCTTTACTAGGGAAAGAGTGCCACGGAAACTTTGCGCTTGGTTTCGTTTCGTCCTAACAAAGACACAAAGCGCGAGATAGACCTGGAGGAGAAAGCCCTTTCGGGTATGACCTGGCGGGAAAGGGGGCACAAGTCGACGTCGTGCTACGTGCGAGCTTTTAACGTTTGACCCGCCCGAACCGCTTTACCATTTCATGAAAGGGGCCATCGACAAGCGCCTTCAATGAATTCATTGCACGGAGAGGGAGGAGCCCACAGCAAATGCAACCAGCGCGGGGAAAGTGAAGCAGATGCACCGATTGACATGCGAGCCGAGCTTCCCGTGGTGGAGAGAACTGGCATTTGGATGTCGCGGATCTCGAAAGAGGGGGGGGTAAGCCTCGTGGACAAATGTATGCCAAGAGTCTCAGACAGACCAAGTCATACTTTTGAACCAACCACCGACGTGGCCGGCTTGCAACGAGAATCCAGTCTGCCTGCGCAGCTAAAACGACTGGGAAATGACAAACCTGTCCACAACCAAGCCACGGTAACATGCCTCTCAATGACGACATAGCTGGCAAGGCGCAGATACAAGGATGAAACCATGGCTCAGATGTTGGTCGACGGGCGACAAATCGCTACGGCAGACAAGAGGCGTGATGCGCGAAATACTGGCTCGTGACCACCCTAGCTCTCTGACGATGCTTTGAGTACGCATCTTGATTTACGTCAGTGTATGCAGAAAGGCGGCCCGCTCGCGATCTGCTTTCTACTGCCGCTGCAACAAGGGCTCGAGTGATGGTCATTTTGCAGCGTCACTACATACATACCTACATACGCACGTACATACTCAAGTGCATGTGTATGTATGTGCGTGCGTACGATAAACATATCGTATGCATGCGCTCAGCCAAGATGATAGCGTATAACCGGCTGGTCAAGGTGTGGAAGGTGCAGCATGGTATGCTGCCATGTCCATTCCGGGTACCCGAGCAGGGCATCCCACGTTTGCGTGGAACACACCCTCTTTTTTTTCCCCTCCCCTCTCCGCTCCCCTTGAGTCGGTCAGATCGAGAACGTGCCGTACACAACATGGGTTGATATGCAGCTCCGTCATGACGGAGCTTGACTTGACTGATAGCCGCGACAAGCGGGCGCGACAAGCGGGGGCTATGACAGAGCAGACAGTAGTCATCATGTATGGATCGAGAAAGAACCGAATGCTTTTGTGGGAATAAAACCCAGAGTTACGCCAGACCCAGCAGATGGCTCCGTCGAGGTTGTGGTGAGCACGGAGTACCGAGCACCCAGACGACCCCAAACGGGTTGCTAGACTGACGTCGACGGAACAAGCTTTGCTTGAATCAGGGGTTTATAGCAGCATGGAGGCCCTGGACAGCAATGCCAACGGCAACCGGCATCGCAATAGCGTTGTCCGAAAATTGGTCGGACGGCTTCGCGGCGGTAGCATCAGCTCGGGCAGCAACTCGCCAAATTCTCGCCAAACATCACAGTCACCAACTTGGCAAAGCACGCTCGAGACATGGAACGCGGCCTACGACTCACTCACAGATGATCCCGGCTGCACGGGCCTCGTGATGGCCTATGAGAACATCATCTCACAAGAGCTGCCGGATCACCTCAAAATGGGCGGCCTCAACTCTTCTTTTCGTGGCAAGTCTGCAAGCGAGCGACTCAATCTCCTGATGGCGATAGCGTCTGCCGGACTCGAGAAACGTAGAGGCTCTGACACCAGCCTTGCCGACGACATGGCCAAGAAGATCCTTGACGCGGCCCGAGCTCGGGCAGCGGCAACCATCTCTGAGCAGGCGGCAGCATCGATTGCGTGGTCGGGCTTCTGCACTTTGACCCCGGTGTGTTTTGCCCGCTGCCCTGGTTGGACCAAGAAGACGGAGGCGATGGGTGGAAGCTCTGTATTGCGTCCACTGAACGCTGACAATTTGATACGTGTCGCCAGCTCCTGCTTGATCCCATCGTACAACGCGACAGCTTTCGCACTGGCCTCGTCCACGTGGTCAGCCGCATGCCATATTACACAAATCTGTCCCTGATTCTCGACAATGCGTCGTGGGAGTCGGACCAGCTGTTTCGAGAGAAGCACGAGGACGCCAGGGAATGCATCATCAAGCTGCAGCGCAGAATACTGGAGTTCGAGATGAACTGCGTCTGTGCCACGGCTAGTGCGTGGAATGCGGCGGCAAAGAACGTGGTGAGATGGAGCACAATAGATCAGTTGGTCCTGAATATCACCGAACTCGACCAACAACTCGCCGATATCGTCGAGCGGTATTGCACGGACAGGGCGCAGGACGATCTCTCTGCGCAACGGGACAACTGTGCCGTTTCTGCCGCAGCCTGAGACCTGGGCCTTACACTCTGTGCCCAGAGACAACAATCCTCCACCTCCTTTCTTCCAGTGGCCTCCTACGCGGTGGCGCTTATGGCTGGAGGGAACTCAGTGACTATTATCCTTGCTTCGAGGTGTGCAGAGCATATGGGCCTAGGGACAGTCAGAAGGAGCACTGCTCAACAGCTCATTTGTTCGTAGCAAGTCGACAGCGAGGTGTAGCCAGATATTGTTTATCAGCCTGGGAAGAGCCGCCGAACAGGTAGGCCCGTGATGAAATTAACATCCATATCAGCATCCACGGGCATGTTCTGGAATGTAAGGAGCCAGTAGGCTTTCTTCATTGTCTATACTCGAGAATACATGTCAATACTGCCATCGCACTGGATACAGCAAGAGAAACTGACTTGTCAGCGAAATGCTCTAACGACTCCTGACTGTCCCGTTTGTGGCCTTGAACTGCCCGCTATGGACTCGGAAGAAGGCATTCCGCTGCTGCCCATGTCAAAAACCCAATTGCACCGTCCGTCGAATATGTTGGCCCTGTAGCTAGGACGGTTATCACTGTGAGCTTGGCCGCGCCTCTTCGGCCGCTACCTTGTCATTTGTATTGTCTGATGCCGGAGAATCGCAGGAGCGCGTCATATCTCGACTGGAATTCACTGCGCGCGGTGTCTACATGACGGCAGCTGCGTTGCTCGTCTGCTGTCCGCCGCACATGGCTGTGCAGCTAGCAACGATTGCTCGGCCGGTGTTGTAGACATTGAGTCGGGACCTTTGAATGCATGAGTCAGATCATGAGATGGACACGAGGCAGGCGTACTGCTGTCGCAGGAGTATATGCGTCGGAAGGGAAGGCCCGGGGGAAAGGGAACCACTCAGAGCCAAAGCAAGGGTCATGAAGTCTCGCAGCAGATAGACCACCAGCATTGGTTTACCGCCTTGCTTCTCATGATTCCTGACGGGTACACACAAAGAACCGGCCGTCATGACGCCGCCGTGCTCGTCCACAAGTCCTGCATGGAGCCTACAGCGGGATAAAACGCCAACAGCGAGACGGCGACATCCGGTAGAAAGCCCTGCGTCGTGCCCCAATGCACCGTCAGCGGCGCCCAGGCCAGATTCCGCAAGAAGCTCTTGTTCCACTCCTCGACGTCTTGCTTGTCGTGACCCTTCCTCCGCCGCTCGACCAACAGCCTCGCGCCCTCCACAAACACGTACACGCCCCAAGCACGCACGCTCAACAGCCCCAGACGGGCCTGCGTCGCCGGCTTCAGCGGCAACACCTGCCTGCTCCCCAGGTAGGCGGCGTTCTCGGCAGCTTGAAAGACAATCAGCGAAGCCGTCTGTGCAATGGCCTCCCATGGGGCTCCCTGCGACAGCATCCTCTTGGAGGCGAGATATAAGCCCAGGAGACCCCAGAGACGACCCATGGTGCGCGCCTCGCTGATCAAAGCCGAGAGGGCCTTGAAGCGCGCTCCGAGTCGCAGCGCCTTAGCAGCCGCGGGGGAAGGCCGCGTCGCGAGCACCATGGTTGTCGACGGTGGCAGGGTGTATGCCAAGGCGACGAGGCGGCGCGCCGACTGACGGATGGCTGCGCTGCCCATGCCTTGCAATACAGAGCCCGTCAGGCGCGTGAGGTAGCAGGCGAAGAGGAGGACCGTTTCCGTCCCCGAGCGTGTCTGCATGCACTTGGCGAGATGGCTGAGGAAGGCGTCGATGCGGGCCGATGTACGCACTGATGGGGCCTTGGGCGTGACGGGCGCCGTTTCGAGCCCTTTGTCGCGAGCGTCAGGCTTTGTTTCCGAGCCTTCGTCCATGGTGTGTTTGTGTTGGGTTCTCGGGGCAAAGAGAGGTCTGTCTGGCCGCGGCTTAGAAATGGTGCTTGGCGCCTGCTCAGGAGTCGGTCAATCGATCGACGACAAAAGTCTGGTGTGAGAGGGAGATAGATGGCAAGTCGGAAATGATGTGCTGCGTAATGTACGAGAAAGTAGAAGTTGGACTTGAATTGTCTCTTTAGGTATCGCCCGCCCGCCCGTTTGGCGCTGACCACACAAATGGCCGTCGGAGTGTTTCGTTCCCTTGTCCACATTGGACTGGCCACTTGCCTCGGCTGTTTGACTGCGGCCGTACGCAAGTGACGCTACGTGCTGTGACCCCGTCCCCCAATCTCTGTCGTCGCTTTGGCGGCGGTGCCCCGAGTCCATCACTCTCGAGCTCACTTCATCAATAATGCTTCTTTTATTCTGCATTTGCCCCCAGCCCTCATAACTCCCTTGTCTGCGGTGTAGGTGCAGCAAGCAGCCTCTTGTCTACCTTCCCCCTTTCTCTGCATGTGAATCGTCCAACTCGGCACTCATTTTCACTTCATTCATGAAGCTGCCCTCGTGCCATCTGATTTCCCTTCTCGTGCTGTGGCAAGACCCCATATCCGCGACTACAAAACAATTCGAGATGCAATGTACGCCCGTGTCCAACCGATTAAAGGGAAGAATAGGGCAGGAAGTCAAGAGCCTAATTAACAAGTCCACTTTCGAGACTACTCCGATCCAGTCAGGATGCATATCGATCGCCAGCAAGCCAAAAGAAATAAATCTATCCCCGTACGGCGGCTCCCAAGGCACCGCCAGTGAATTGAGTGCCGCCGGCCTGTCGCTGTGGGTTGCCGCCGGAGCGAGCACCCCCTCGGCCGCGCTGGCCGCCGCGTCCGCCTCCACGTCCACGGCCGCCTTGTCGCTCAAAAGCGTTGGACGTGCCTTGTGTACGCTGCTCCAGGGTTCGCTCGTTGGTTTCGATGAGAGCGCTTGCCTTGTCTGAAAGCGTGAGCGCCAAGGACTGCAGCCGGCTGAGCTCGACGCCCTTGCGGAAAATGAGATTGTTTGTGACCTGGTCAAGCGATGCCGCGAGTTCCTCGTGACTGATCATCCTGCTAACAATGGCCGACACTTTGACGCCGTCGAGCTCAAACATGGAGCCGAGCGTCTCAAGAGCCAGCGTGTCATAAAAGGGAGCATATGTGAAGAGATACGTGCGCAATCCTTCTTCCTGGATTTGCTTTGATAGCATTGCCTTGATGTCTTCAGCACTAGGCATCAGCTCCCAGATCTTGATGCTGTGGATAAAGGTTGTCGACTTCTTCCATTCGCCAGCCGCCAAGGCTTTTGACGCCTGCATGACGTGATCTCTCGTGTTTTCGGGAGGGCCGGTGAAGATTTGCCTCTCGTGATACTCGAGCATACGCCTATACGTCTTGCTAATGACACGCTTCTTTACGTCGGGCGACGAACCGGTCTGGGCCAAAAGGGGAATCTCGAGAAGCATGCTACATGTGAGATAAACGCATTCCAGTAGTTCCAAGTTGATGTGCATGTGGAAGGGTAACTGGCGTTGCTTCTCCAGACGCTCCTGCTCAGGCGAGACTTGACTGTACCGCTGCATCATGACACCCTGTGCGAGCAACTCTTTTTGCCGACCGGAGCCACAAATCTCCTGCAGCGTGTTCTGGGCATCGTAGACGAGACCCTTGCGGAAGGCACACAGGCCGACTTGGACCAGAGTGCGATTGTAAAGTATCTGGGATTGCACATCAAAGTTGGGAATGGTATCTTGCAGATGTGACATGAGCATCATGTCGCGGGCCTTGTAATATTCGCCGTGGAGCGCAAGGAAGTAAACTTGGCAAAGCATGGCCCGGGCGCGGATGATCCCGTCGCTATTGCTGAATAGGTAGTTGCAAAGAACATTGACCAAGTCATTGGCATCTTGAGCTTGGCTGCGGGGTGTGATGATGGACTCAACCTTCTCACCAGCCGTTTGCCAGCAGTTCTCCTCGAATGTTCGGATGACTTGAGCAGGCTACGAAAATGCTTAGTATCAAGACATAGCAAATATGTCGTGCGAATTCCCCCTGAGAGATTGCAAAAAAGAAGCCAGGAAAGGGAGCTAGGAGGATGGAGCGACATACCTTGAAATAAACGTGCTCGAGGCGTCGCATTACGATGCGATTGACACTTTCATGTGATATTTCCAAAGACGAATCCTTGCGAATGTGTTCATAGTATAGTTGCCCACGGAATATGATGTTGTATAGGGCAGCTTCGTCCTGCAGACGCTCGATATACTCAGATGTATGAGGATCGATGCTTTGTAACGAGCGGACTAGCTCGTCGTCTAGCCTCTCGACATATGAAACAACACTGCCAGCAACCTTGATGTATTTCTCGCCGGGCTGGAGGGATGGAGGCTTCTCATCATCATCCCACTCCTCTGTATTTTCGACGACCACATGGTCTTGGTTTTGATCAAGGACGGTCAAGAGCGTGGACAATTCCTTCTCGGCGGCCTTCCAATGATCCACAGGCATGACGTTGGTGGTGCCAGCACTCAAATCAAATCGAGCGGACACGATAGCGAGCAAGACGCGGATCTTCTGATATGGAGTATTTGCGATGTCGCTCAGCTTCTCCATAACTTTAATTTGCTCGAGTCTGTCCGTGTTCTTTTTGCCGCGAGACTCCATAATCCCACGCAGATGTTTGAATATACTCTCCGGTGTGTATTGGAGAGTGCGACCACCCTTGCCAACGGTGGCAAAGCCGTCATCAGCATTATCTTGTGGTTGGCCGATGTCTGCTTCAAAATTGTCGACCTTCTTGGGCTTTGGCTTGGGAGCAGGCTCAGGTTCATCGTCATCCGATTCCATGAAGCCATCCTTATCCGTCCTGTACGCGTCGATGTCGGTCTGGTGCTCCTTACTGGCCTTTTTGATCTTTTGCTTGACTGCATTCAGACCACGAGCTTGAGTGGCGTTCATCTTCTTGGGCGTGACCTTTTGCTTGGCCAAGGCTTCGTTCATGAAGTCTTCGACCTCGGCGACGACTCTGATGTAGGGCTTGGGAGTCTTGCCGCCATCCAGCATTCGGGCAACTTGTCGGGTCAACTTGTCAAACTCTGAAACGTCCGTCAGTCATGTATTCTCAAGATACAAACAACCAATGCAGTCAAAAAGGAATTTGATCACTCAAATACAAGTTTGAAGTAGGAATCACAAACCTGCTGAAATCAGCGTCCAGTCACCATTTTTTTGGCCATTCTCAATCTGCTTGATTGAGGATTCAAGCTCGTCGAGACGCTTGTCCTTCGCACTCTTGACTTTAGCTCGAACTTCTTCCTCCTCGCTTTCGCTATCTGACATGGCATCCCTCAAGAAACGGTTGGCACCGCCAGCCTCGTCATCGCTTGAGGAATCGTCGCTATCGTCAGAATCGTCCATGTCATCAGAGTCATCAGAATCACTCTTTTCAAAATTTGGCCGCTGCTGCTGCTGCTGCTCCTCTTCCTCATCAGAGTACAGCTCTTCCTCGTCAGAGGAGCTGTCGCTCGAGCTGTCTTCTCCACCGCGGAAAAATCGAGACATGATGGCGGCCGGTTTGCTGTAGCACTTCTTCTTGTGTCAATCCTCTGTCGAAGAGTTCAAAGTAGTGTCGTCGGCGAGGAACGGTCGCAAGGCTGCGATGCGCGGGGTTTGAATTTCCACGGCCTGCTTAAGAAGGCCAAAAAATTGATGATTTTCTGGTGGGATGTGGGGCGTGCAGTTCGGGGCTAAGCGAACAGTGCTGGTAACTCCCCGGCTCCAACAAGCAGCCTACGGAGCTGCTGATTTTCAGGATTTTGCTCGTGCTTATGTCAGCCGGCTGAGTTGCAGCCGTTTGACCACTCGAGGATGCGCCATTTCAGTGCTAATTAGTGGGGGAGCCCGGGCTGAGCAGACGCGAGGTTTCTTAGGTGGCACTACCTTGGTCCAGAATGGGTCGATCAGCATTTGCGACAGTAGATTTCTCAGCAGTCTACTCAAGTTCTCGCGGATCCCCAACGGTCTCCAGGCAACGGACAATCACCATGGCTGGTCTCAGCTGCGTGAGCAGCAAAGCCGTTGCGAACTCCTTCTTGCAGTTGGCAAAGCGTGGCTACTGCGCAGGCACTTCCGCTCGGTCGTTTGCCCCTTTGGACTTTCTCCTACCACACGCATTGTCGACAGCTGATTGCCATGCTGCCTCTCTTCTACGTGCCTCAAGTCCTGTCAGCTCTGGATCCTCGCCCCGACACAAAGTCGCCCCTACTTCAGTCATACAACAGGGTCAGAGGCGAAGCTTTGTGGCCACAGCGAAACGCAATGCCACTACATGCGTCCTCAATCCGTTGACCGATGACGAGGGTAAGGAAATGATGCTGGAAATTACTCCGAGAGCAGCCAAGGTATGTTGCATCCTTGACTGGTGGTGTTTTTCTGCCTCTCATTCCTGTTCGGCAGCGCTTGTTGGAAATCATGAAGAAAGACAACAATCCCAATCTCGCTCTACGTATCCAAGTCGAGAGCGGCGGTTGTCATGGATTTCAGTATCTCATGAGTCTCGTAACGGTCCCGGCCAAAGACACAGCTGAATGGTCTCAATCTATCAATGATGACGACACTATATTCCAATTTTCCCCAGACGAAGGCGACGCGGCATCGATATTTACCAATAAGCCAAGAATTATACTCGATGAGCCTTCTCTTGACTTGCTCAAGGGCAGCAAGGTGGATTTCACAATGGAGTTGATCGGTTCACAATTCAAGATTGTTGACAATCCTTACGCCACAAGCAGTTGTGGCTGCGGTACGAGCTTCGACATTAAAGTGTAGCTAGTTAGTTAAGTTGGTTCAGGTTCATGCACAACTCAGGTCGTCTACATGCGGCAGAGTCCCTTCTCATCTCTTCACCGACGAATAGAAAACATTGCACCGTGCATGCAAGCGCCTAGATATTCATTCATCTCTACGGGATGAACGCCATACCATACACATGTATCAAGCTCTGGTCTGTCATACGCCAAGAATTTCATTTCTCGGACGTCCTCATGATGAATTACGCCAGGTTACCATGTTTCCGTTTCGTGCCACTGCAAACCGCACTGTCGGAAGATCGATATCTAAACAAATAGTTCCGTTTCCCCAGTAATAACCTAGTTCATTTGACGCACAAGGGCGTTGATATGCTCCTCACGATTGCCGAGATCGCCACCTTCGATGAAGTGCTTGAACTTGCGGGTACGGAAACCACCGGTGGGGTTGGACAGCTTGAAGGGCCACAAGAAATTTGAGGTCTGCTTGAAATTGGGGCCTACAGTGAAGATCTCGTGGATAAGGTCCTCCATGCAGACGATGCCGAACTTGCCAAGAGACTCCTCGATGATGGCATTGTCGGTAAGGGCGATACGCTGCTTGTTGACCTTGCCGTAACCACGCTTGTAGACGAGCTCCTTGACGGTCTTCAGATTAGGGTAGCCGTATGCCACCCAAGGTTCAACGATTTTGAGCATCTCGGTAGTGGCCTTGGTGGCTTTGATGAAGACGCCGTTGTTGATCTGAAGAAGACGAAGGAGTTGGAGTGTCTTGCGGGGCTTGGGGGGCATCTTGTTGATACCCTTAATACGAACGACGAAAATCAATTTGGCCTCGGCAGGGATATAAGCCGAGTCGCCCTCTTTTGCGACACGATGCAGGCGAATCTTCTCACGCTCGGCATCGCGATACTCCTTGACGTATTTCTCGGCTCGCTTGAAGATGACGCCTCGTTTTTCTTTGTTGGCCTACATAGGAAGTTTGATTAGCCGTCTGCCTCACCATGACGATTTGATGACAAAACGATGAGGAATGGCGAAAATCAGACCCGAAAGAAGGTATAAAAAATCAACAGCATCGATCATGTCTAGTTGAAGGGTATGTTGTGCATCATACAGCCAGAAATTTGCAGCTAAATTGTACTCACAGCCTTTCTCTTCTTGAGAGCATCAGTGCGCTCCGCGCGAGCTTTCTCCTGCGACTTGCGCTTCTTGAGAAGGGTCTCAGGGATGAGGATCTGGTCGTTGGTAGGAACGGTACTACACCAGTAGTCTGATTAGTTACGAGGTCCACCATACCCTGGGTATGAACAAGAGCGCCGGGGAGAGAACTGCTGCTGCGGCGCGACATTCTCTGCTTGGCTGACTCGAATTTGAATTTGATCGGTGAAAGACGGCGTTCACGAAATCCAGCTGATGATCAATCATTTGCTGCATTTCCGTTCCCGCCGTTCGCTCATCCGACAACAACCCCAGGCGAGAAGCTTAGGAAGAAATGATCATCGACACATTTATGCCCAAGGAATGTATTTCGACACCCTGAAAAGCCAAATGGCGAGACAATGTATTTAGGAGCGAAGACTCAGAGCAGAGCCTTCATCTCCAACACCTTGCACATCATCTCTCGGTCCGCAGACCAAAGTTTAGGTCTGCGCAACAGAGGGAGATGTTTAAGAAAAATCGAGCTGGCGGGTCAATGGGCTCGCGAGGTCTCAACTTCATGAGGCCGCGGCCATTGGTGTTCCCCTGCCCAGCGAGAGGACCACGAACAATCTGCAAAAGGACCTCGGAACCAGACTCGATGCCCATTTTTGAAGTAAATCAGGGAGGATAAACATACGTGGCACCCATTGTGACGACTTGCTGTGGTCGGAGTCGGTTAGTACTGGCGTGGGATGCTGAAGCGGACGACTTGATCGAGAGAAAGCACAGAAATTTTTCCCTCCTTAGATTTCTTTCCAAGTGGAGCACCCCGGCCAAGTACGACACAACTGGTGGGGAACAGCGCAAGAGATTAGGGTTTTGCATGCTTTGCACACAATTTCTGTCTATTCTGCCTTAGTCTACCGCCCGCAAATCGATGCACCTGTGCACCACCAACCAAAGAGACTATCGCAGTTGATCCTCATCTCCGACCGCCAAATTGAAGAAATCGGACTACCGCGAAAATGCCTCCCAAAAGAGTCGCTGCTCCCAAGGAGAACATCTCCTTGGGTCCCTCCGTGCGTGATGGTAAGTTCCGATATACCCCAGTCCACTTCCTTTCAGGACTGTCGCGAGATTGCTGATACTCTACAGGTGAGCTCGTCTTTGGTGTCGCTCGTATCTTCGCCTCTTTCAACGACACCTTTGTCCACGTCACTGATCTCAGGTCCGTTTCTCTCCCATGTGCCGCATTTGAGCTACGAATGCCGCGCCAATAATGTAAACCGAGTCCTTCAAGACTGACGACAGCTCGCAGTGGTCGCGAAACCATCACCCGTGTCACCGGTGGCATGAAAGTCAAAGCCGACCGTGACGAGTCATCTCCCTACGCTGCCATGTTGGCTGCCCAGGACGTTGCTGCTCGCTGCAAAGAACTCGGGATCAATGCGCTCCACATCAAGATTCGCGCGACTGGAGGTATGAGCTACCGGAGACACGTATTGCAAGACGACAATGGGTGAAGCTAATCATACGTCCGTGGATAGGTAACGGTACTAAGACTCCCGGACCGGGTGCTCAATCCGCTCTCCGCGCTCTCGCTCGTGCGGGCATGAAGATCGGTCGCATTGAGGACGTCACCCCTACACCTTCGGACTCTACCCGCAGAAAGGGCGGTCGCCGTGGTCGCCGTCTCTGAATGGGTCGAGCATTTGCAGCATTCATACATCGTCTGGTCTGGATGGGAGTTTCGCTACCTGGATACTCCTTTGGCTCGGAGAAAAACGAGGAGAACGGCCACGGCGCCTGGTCTCCATTCTACTGTACTTCGCCAGATCCGATTAGCGGATGGTCTTGATGAACTGCTGGGTAAACTGATATCAATATATCGCCCGAAGCAGGCCAGTGAACAGTACGCCTTTGAGATGCAACATCTTTCCATTCTTCTTGAGGAATGACATGTAAACGACTTGCTATTAGCACGCTGGAACGCTCATCATTATCTGAGAACTTAGCGCTGGCGGCAAGTTTTCTGTCTGACTATTTCATCTGCTCCCAGATTTGAGTGTCCACATGCCTCGGCCGGTACCACCTCCTTTATTTAAGACAGCAACTTTGTCTAAGGCAATCTTGAACTCATCACTTTGCTTCTTCCCTGGGCAGTAGGTGTTGAAGTGATCAACCAGCATCTTACTGGGCACTCGTCCGCCATGACGGTCAATAAAAGATCTGATCATGACCATGAAATCTCTGGCTTTGAGGTTTTTCTCCGTTGCCAACATCCCTGATCGAGAGCTTCCACTGGCATTTCCATCCAAACCCTGTCGGCTCGCTAGATTGCTCATGATGCCGGTAGAGCTAGGTCCTCCCCTGCGTCGATTTGCCCCAGGTCGCCCCCCTGAACCAACTTCACCGGTCCATGTGACAGTGCCGATTGGGACCTGACGAGCTTCTTGGGCTGCAAGCTCGAGATGGGCAGCTGCTTGACGCGCCACTTGGTTGGCTTCTTGACGCAGCACGCTCATGTCAGCCTTTGCTTTCTGGGGACCGTTCACGATCTGTTCGTGATCGTATGCGCTGTTCACAGAACGAGAGAATATGCCTTCCAGCATGCGCCGCTCATCATGAGCGGACGCGTCTTCTGCGAAATCCTCCATGGCTGCCACCATGCTCATACGTTGGAGCTCTTGCCTCTCGACATCAACCTCCTTCTGCCCAAGCCCAGCGATGGACTGCAGCGAACTCGTCTTTGCTGCGTTTGCAACACCCTGACGGTTTGACAAGTCGAGTTCGGCTCCCTTGAACACATCACTCCGCTGAGCAGCAGCCTCTTTGCCAGCATTATACGTGAACAAGTCATACAGATCAGATAGATCGTATGAACTTCGCTGTTTCGGATCTTTCAAGACTTTGTTCGTCATGAATTGTTTGAATATTTGCCTGTGGTATATCTTCTCTTCGATGGTGCCCTCCGTCATCAGCCGATATATTTTGACGGGCTTATTTTGTCCTAGCCTCCAGGCTCTTTCGCGGGCTTGCAGGTCAGTGGACGGGTTCCAGTCAGGATCGAAAATGATAATTCTGTCAGCCCCAGTCAGGTTCGTGCCCAGGCCTCCGGTCCGGGTTGTCATGAGAAAGACATGAATGGTTAGATCGGTATTGAATCGGTCAATCATGGGCTGTCGCTGGTCGACTGGCGTCTCTCCATCCATACGTACATAGCTTATGCTGCACTCCCCCATACACTTCTCGATGATGTTGAGCATCAGCTTGCCCTGAGAAAAGAGCAACGTTTTGTGCCCATTTGGTATCATCACCTTCTGCAGAAGATCCTTGGTCAATTGAAGTTTCGCCGAAAGGTTGGGGTCTCCGAAATTGTAGCCGGGCTTCTTTCCGAGGGATTTGTCCAGCAGGTCTGGGTGATTACAAATTTTGCGAAGGATGTCGATGCCATAGAGCGACTGCCGCCGTCTGTTCAAGATAGCCGAGACTTCATCCGAGCCCAAAAACCCTTCGTAAGCCTTCCGTTGCCTGTCAGTCAGCTTGCAGAACAAAACTTGCTCGATCTTTTCAGGCAAATCAGCGGCTACGTCAACTTTGAGTCGCTGCAGCAAGTACTCGCTGATGGTCTCTTTGAGGGCTTCCGCACATTTTTCAGCCGTCATGACTTGAAGGTTCGATGCATTCGCATAGCCTCCTTGTCGGATCGGTATTTCAAACTGCGTGCGAAAATTGACCAAAGTGCCCAGTCTCATGGGATAGATGAAATCGAAAAGCGACCAAAGCTCGGTCAAGTTGTTCTGTACTGGCGTACCGGATAGAATTACCCGATTTGGCGTGTTCAATTCCTTGCATGTCACTGTAATCTCAGCATTTGGATTGCGAATTTTGTGACCTTCGTCGAGTACAGCGTACTCCCAATGAACCGGCAGCAGTTCGTCCGCGTACGTCTGCAGTCCGGTGTAGGTGGTTACGAGAACATGACCTTTTTCAACGACGCCGTTCACAATTCGTTTCGCGGCGCTCAGCGACTTGTTGGCCACAGGCTGATAATGCTCGACGTCGTAGTCGTCTTCCTCTGCGGGATTCAGCATGCCACTTCCCGACGAATGCAAGATAGACACCCTGAGAGGCGGCCACCATCGATGAAATTCGCTTACCCACTGCCGCAGTAGGGTGGCGGGGGCGACGACTATGACAGGCCGATTCAGCTTGGAGCTATGGTGCAAAGCCGCGATGAATGCGATGAGCTGAACAGTCTTGCCCAGGCCCATCTCATCTCCCACAATGCCTCCGACACCCTGCCTGTACAACTCTGCCAGCCATTGCACGCCAGTCTTCTGATATCCAAATAGAGACGGATGGATGTCTCCAGGGAGCCTCAGGCCGCCATCAACTTCATAATCATCGTAGTCGGGCGATGGTTTCAACCATTCCTCGCCATCTTCTTCACTATCTGCGGAGTTGTGATTGATGTCTGAGGACTGCCTCCTCGCTCTGCGTGCTCGACTTCGCCTCGAGATCCAGTCTTTGAGTCGTCTTTTGTAAATACCTTCATCGCCATCGTCCAATTTACTCAGGTCAACTGTCTCTTGCTGCCGCTCCTGAACCTTCGCTTTAGCTTTTCGCCGCTGCTGGCGGAGAAGGTCTTCCTCAGTGCCTTGCTGCAGAATTGCGAAAGACTCGACGGACTCAGCCTCTGACGATTGTTCCGGATCAAAATCTGCCGAAGGACTCCGCTGCCGACCAGTTCTTCGCCTCTTCCGAGGTCGAAGAGAGAATTCACTAACGGCAGGAGACTCTTTGTTTCTTGAGTCTTTGACCTCAACGTCGTCTAAAAAGCCCGGCCGGCGCAGTGATTGATGTGACCTTGGACCCCCAGTGTCCTGGTCGCCGAGCTGCTCTACCGCAGCCTCCTCTTCAGCTTCAAGAATTGTGTCGGCAAGTTGGCCGCCGATGCCGTCGGGGCGAGGCCCGCCAAGCTTTGCAAACGGCGTTATTTTTCCCGTTCGAATCAAGTACTCGCGTTGACTCTCCCCAGGGAGCCTGTTCGACTTGGCCTGACCAGCGTTGTTGTCCAACCAATCATCCTGGTTCCGCTTGTCAATACGTGCTTGAAAATCAGACATGTCCTGTGTGACATGTGAAAGTTCCTCTTGGAGCTTTGCTATTTCCTTTTGAACATTACGAGACTGGTAGGGATTGCCGGAAACTCGTTCCAGGCGTTTCTGCTCCCTTTCGAGCTGTGACTGCAGCTTTTGTCTCGTTGCATCGAGTTTCGCGATCCTGTTTTGGTCCTTCTTGTCTTCGGCCTCTTTCAATGTTGCGCTCGCATGTAAGGTGATGTCTCGCTCTATATCATTCTGATCTCGGATCGTACCGGATATCGTCTTCAAGGCGTCTTCTTCGGTCATGACACCTGTTTCGTGCTCTCCCACGCCGGCTATTGACACAGCAGCTTCTTCCTCAAGGGCAGCCGAAAACGCTTCTCTGGCACGGACACTCGGGCTGTCGGCATGGTTGCTGCGATGCTCGTCCATGGCGCAAATCACGGAGCCAGCTGCACCTTGTCTCGGTTGACCCCTGGCCGCCGAATTTTAGAATATTATAGTTCATGAGAAAATGTAGTCAAAATGCATGTGCGACCTGTGCGCACGCAGTGCTGAAGTTTTGCGACTCGAGGGTGGAATTCTGATGATTCGTCACTGCAGATCGAGTCAACGATGTCACTTCAGAAATAAGTGAGTTCAAAGGGTATCACGATGAAGGTTGAATGCCCCGGGTCACCACCGAAAAATTGAACACAAGCCGATGCGCATATAGAGATGTCATCGAGGCGTGAACCGGAGAGCACAGGAGTGGCAAGTTAATGCGTGCTTGGCGTGAGATGTGGGGCATGAGTTCGACGTCTTGGCGTCATGATCTCGCTACCTCTGCGCCTGCCCCTGTTTCTGGTCAAGGTCCCGCGACGATTTTGAGAGGTTGCTTCGCATTTGAGCGAATTATCTGACACCCGCAATGAAGACATTTTTTCAAGCCTTCCTTATGCTGCAAGCGGCGCTAAGAAGGACTTCGGGACTGTATATGCTTTAACTCGCAAGGCTGGAACGTTCGGTGGCAGAAAGGGTTGAATCAAGCTTAAAGCTAACCAGGCATATTTCAGACATGGTCGTCACTTATATTAGAACCATCTCTGAACTTCAGTGGGATCTAAGGGCGGCGGGTATAGCTGACTTCGTGGATTGATGATACGGCAATTTGGAAAAGAGCGACAGGCAACGACGCGGAGAATAGGACTACCAACCGAGTGATACCTGCAGCGACATCAGCCATCGCTCCTGGCATTGAACCTGACTTGTTGCGGTGCATTGTCCCAAACCTAGCAGGACGTGTTTGTTCAAAGTCCGAGCTTCCTGCACTGCACGTCGCTTTTCTTTGCATTTTCGATTTCCATGGTACTTGAAGTACGGTAGTGTCGATGCAGTCGGCGTCTTGAGAATCAAAACAGCAAGTGAAAGGTGAAGTCATCGTGGCAGTCAATAGGCCCAAACATCGCGTTTTCTGTGCAGCACTTTCGAGTCAAGGACAAGGGCACGGATCGCTATGCAGTCCTTGGGCCCGAACAAGAGAAAACAATGGCCGAGAGGGGGCAGACATATCGAGCGTGATAGGAAAAAATACAATGATTAAAACTAAACGAGTTAAATGAATTATTTTGCCGGATGCTGGTTTCAGCAGCTCTCAAAGGATGTAGTCGAGTTGA
Source organism: Aschersonia sp. MBC 877 (assembly GCA_030787035.1). Taxonomy (NCBI): domain Eukaryota; kingdom Fungi; phylum Ascomycota; class Sordariomycetes; order Hypocreales; family Clavicipitaceae; genus Aschersonia; species Aschersonia sp. MBC 877. The sequence goes on from JARJUA010000197.1 coordinate 70,465, forward strand.
TGCCTTGTGGCCTTGCGCGAAGTCGAGAGCTCATTGGTCGGGCAAAATGCCAGCAGGCACACCACACGGGGCTCGTGAGGTCAATTAGCGTGTTGGCGTTGCCAACAGAAAGACACGCACTGAAGTGCAATCTCCTCCGCCGCAGCTTGACAATCCCATGAGCCTGCAGCGTACTGCTCCCTGTCTCGATTTGCGCACTGGCGACAGCGCGATATCGCTGACCGCGTCGTCATCGCTCATTCAGGGGCAGGCCCGGTCCGACATCCAGCCCACACACTCGTCCGGCGAAAGCTCTCGATGAGCTCGCCCGTCCTACGAGGCGCGCCATGATGGGCCCAGGTATTGGCAACGGCGTGGGCGGAATGGAATTAGGCATGGGTATGCATTCGAACGGACCGAATCAGCCTCAGGCGACCGAATACACGCTGCAAGGTGTTATGCGATTTCTGCAGACGGAATGGCATCGGCACGAGCGAGAAAGAAATGCCTGGGATATTGAAAAGCAGGAGATGCGAGCCAGGATAGCTCATCTCGAAGGACAGGCACGAAGAGCAGATGCCACCCAGAAGGCTCTCAAGAAATACGTCGCTATTCTAGAGAGAAAGGTCAAGGCGCAGGCAGAACAGCTGAATGGTAGCTCTCCAAAAGAAACCAAAGAGGCGGGCTCTAGCAACCGCGTTGCCAAGATAGAGGAAAAATTGAAAGGTGAGCTTCAGCCGGGTATCTTCACTTTCGACTCGTACGGTGGACTTGATACTAATCGGATTCTTGCAGCTGCGACTGGAAGTTACAGCGTTCCGGGCGCTGACAATGTCCCAGTCGAGCGGCCAGACGACGACGCACAACGAAACGAGCTCAAGACTTTCCTCGACCAATGCCAGTCCGAGTTCATGTATCTGATGATCACTCCCGCCAACCCCCATCCGCCCCGCGACTCACCTCCATTGCCATTGATTGAAGATTTGCGCGAAGTGGAAGCGTATGGGATGCCCCCTCCTCAACACCTGGAACGACAATATGCCATGCAACGGCCCAATGCCAACCATGTTCAGGACTACAGCGCCATGAATCCACGGCAGCAGCAGGCGCCTCAAAGTACCGCGTCTCAAATGCAGCAGTCTTCGTCCAACTTTGTCTCAAGACAGGCCGATTTCCAGCCGCAACCCATACTTCGCTCCGCCAGCGACAGCCAACAGAACATATATGGTGCGCCAAACGACTGGTCGATGCCATCCGTAACGACAAGACCTATTGATGACGGCGTGACAGGCCCGAGCCATGCTGCCGAGACCTTGGGCAGCCTGCAGAACTCTTCTGAGACGAGGGATAAAGCCGATATCGAGTCCGACCCCGATGGCTGGGACTTTCCTGATGGCGCATTTCCTGATCCAGGGACCGCTCAACAACAGCAACAACACTTGTCTCTGTCAGTGAACACGACAAATCGACCTGACACGGACGTTTTTCCGAATGCCGACTATCTTCCTCGATCTCCGAACCGCGTACCGAGCGGCGGACAGCGGCGGAAAAGCTCATTATCGAGAAGACGAAGCAGTGAGCATGAGCTCTCTCTGAACGCGGCACAGCATTCAGATAGCGGTAGCTTCAAGTTGCGCTTTGGACTGCGAGGTCACCTTGACACCGTCCGTACGGTCATTTTTTCAGGCGGCGGTAGTCCCGGCGAGCCTGAGATCTGCACGGCGGGAGACGACGGGATGGTCAAACGGTTTCACATTCCAAGACTCGATGGTCATAACGGCTCTCTCAACGGTCCCGCATCCGATCTCGATGTCATTGCGAACTTCACTCACCGAGGCCACTCTGGTTCAGTATTGAGCTTGACATCGTGGTCGCCAGCTCCCAATTTTGCGACGGGTGGGCGAGCTCTAGGCGATGGCTGGATCTTCTCGGGAGGTCAAGATGCCACAATTCGCGTGTGGGAACGCGGGCGAGTCGATCCGAAAGCGACACTTGAGGGTCATACAGACGCCGTGTGGGCCCTCTGCGTCTTGCCTACTACACTTGGCTCAATTTTCGGACCCTCAAGTCCTTACGGCAGTTCCGATCGCATCTTGGTCGTATCCGGAGCCGCAGACGCGACGGTTCGTGTCTGGTCAGTTAGCGCTCCGCCACAGCTCAGCTCGCCACAGCTGGGTTCTAATCGTGGCATGACGGGTCGAGCAGGCCGGGTTCGCGGCAATTCCATGAGCTCAGGAAGCGGCTTCTCCAGCTCGCCGCAGGCCAGCATCGCATCCAATTCGCCATTTCATCACACGCTGGTCCACATTATCCATCGAGCAGACGGTTCATCAGCCAGTCCCACTAGTATCACGCCGCTCGGTAACTCTGGTGAGAGCTTTATCGTTTCTTATTCGGATGCCGCTATTCTCGTGTACGACACCAAATCAGGAGAGCAGGTTGGTTCCATGGACAGCATGGAAACATATGATGGCTCGGTCAAGACAGCAGTCAACGCCGTCGTTGCGACGACCATTGGTCTGGATCAAGGCTCCCAACATCACGGCAGCAGTATGGGTGATGAGGACGAAAATACCGTCAGCGGCGGTCCCACGGGTGGCGGGCGATCAATGGCTGGATCTGGTGTCGAGGGTACAATTATATCGGGGCACGAAGACCGCTTCGTCAAGTTCTTCGATGCCAACAGCGGTAAGTGTTTGAAACTTCTCTGCATTGAAGCTTTGGCTCTGTCTCTGTGTGCGCGCTTCGCTAATCAACAACAATGACAAAGGCCAATGCACGTACAACATGTTGGCGCATCCAGATGCCATTTCCAGTCTCTCCCTCAGCCCCGACGGCCGCGAACTCGTCAGTGCCGGCCACGATGCATCACTGAGATTCTGGAGTCTAGAGAAGAGATCGTGCACACAAGAGATTACAAGTCATCGGGTGATGCGCGGGGAGGGCGTCTGCTCCTGCGTCTGGAGTCAGGACGGACGATGGGTTGTGAGCGGTGGCGGAGACGGCCTGGTCAAGGTTTTTGCACGGTAGTGCCTGGCTCGCATATCATTATCTTGAAATGTATGAATAATGTTGCCGCTTGCCTAGACGCACGGCACTTGTGTCATAGCGTGTTAGAAGCGGTCTCCGGTACAATACTGGTCGATACCCGGCATATTACTGCGCTCTTCATATCTAGGAAGGACATTTTCTTTTTTCTCCTTCGAGGCTCGCAGTAACTCCCGTTCTTGAAAATGGCGCTCACCATGATGCGTAATTGATACCAAACTCAAGTACTTGAATGACTAAGGTAAGGTACTGAAATACTTCAAAAAAAAAAAAAAAAAAAGGTACAAGACGCCTACTTCAGGTAAGCATTTCGGGTAAGTACCTAGGTACTTTACTTTGGTTTGCCGACTGCAAGTGTTGATGTCCAGTTCCCTTATTACTTAAAGTAAGTACCTAAGTTCCTCTCAGAGCTTAGCAATTTTTTTTTCAAGTACTTGTGTCAGTACTTTACTTATGTCAGACTGTCGCGCCGTCGCCTTGTGAAGGATGCTCACAATCCAGAAAGGAGGTGCGGCTGGAAGTTGCTTCCTATTTAGTCTCACCGAAATCCGCCAAGGACACGAATTGGAACGCCAGCAGCAACCCCAATCGAGTTTCAGTCCAGCAGCACAACCAACGCTTCTGGCCCAGGGTCGCGGGCACATCAATTTCTGTCAAGCTTCTTGTGGTATAGTACTCGATGTTGACACGGCGGGCTGAAGTAGCGGCACGACGGCGAATTGCTTAGCTGCAATGCACAGACGTAACTCGCTGAGTGACTCACCGGCTTGCTGATCTTGCGGCGGTGACACAACAGTCTTGCCGTGCCGCGCAAATATTGCTTGGTAGAGGACAGCTGACACTTGAGCATGTCAGATATTACTAGCAACCGCTCGACATTCTTGGAATACTTAAGTACGTACGCTTTGCCGGCACCTGGCACATGGCGATAAGAAGGCCGAAAGTCAACGGCAAGGAAAAATGGCCGTCCACGGCTTCTGGCAGTATATCAAGCTGAAAATCATTGTCACTGTCATTCGCATTCTCAATTACTACGGTACACGCCGTCATTTCGAGCCATCGTCGGAATGTCGGCGCAAACAGATTCGCCTCCCCTCACGCCAACTACATCGGTTCATCATCGCATGGATCTATTATCCCAACACTTATGATGAAAATGAAAGCAAGCCGCAAGGACTAGTCATCAATTGGCACGGTGGCGCATACATCTTGTCGAACCTGGGCATGGACCACACGTTTTGCGAGAGAATTGCCCGAGAGGGCAACGTGCTTGTGCTGGATGCAGACTACCGCAAGGGACCCGAGCATCCCTTTCCTGGAGCCGTGGAAGATGCTGAAGACGTACTCAGATGGGTTGAAAGTCAGGCGCACATGTTCGACCTCGATCGTATTGCTCTGTCTGGATTCAGCTCCGGCGGAAATTTAGCCCTAGTGGCAGCCTCCGAGCTGAGACAGAAATTCCAGGCAATGAAAATCAGGGCCGTATATGCATTTTACCCCGGCGTCGACTTTTCCATTGCTCCGGAGGACAAAACAGTCCCGGAGCCCGTCTCACCACTACCAATCTTTGCCCAACATCTCATTGCCGACTGCTATGTTCCACGCCTCAGCGATCGAGTAAAACCGGAAGCCTCGCCCGCGTATGCACCCACTTCTTCTTTCCCTGCACAGGGTCTGCTCTTCGTATGTTCCGGAGACGTCTTGGCACCCGAGACCGAAACTCTGGCACGAAAGCTGGAGCAGGCTGGCAGTGATATCCAGCTCGTGAGAGTGGAAGGCGCTGCACATGGATTCGATAAGACTATCAAGCCGGACTTCTTTGATGCTGAACAGAGGGATATAACATACGCAAAGGTAGTTGAGAATTTGAGGAAGCTCAAGTAACTGGCCTGCGCAGCATGTTCAACAACGGTGACGTCTACGGATCATTGATCATGCATTTCAACAAATCTACACCCTGAAGCGCACCGCAGCGATACTTTTATCTGTCCTGGTTAATCACGGCTTTACAAAGAAGCTATCGAAATGTTGATGACGCCCGCTGCAATTTGGCTGCGATGCAGTATGTACCTCATCGGATCAGACACCGCGGGATTTCCATATAACATTGGCCGATTGCTCTCGCGCGTCTCGTCTCGGGACTGGCCAGAACCTGCGTGTTCTTGTGTATTTTCTTTTTGCCGAGGGGTCCAATCCGTTTCAAATGCTAGTCTTGCTAGACTTAGAATCATGCAGGGAAAGGAATCTGTTGACATTATGTGTTTCTCCATCACCGTATCCTGCTTAGATAAACGTATTGCCAGGCCCGAGAACTCACTTGACCATTTGCACTTCCTGAAACCTGAACCGCAGCTTGCGACGACTTTTATCACACGCGTCCAGGCTCGGGTGATTCGTCGGATAGATTAGCTCTGCTTTCGGAAACTTATAGGTACTCAATGAGCAATCAGACAAAATCAGAATAACAATAATGATCACTCTTTCGGCTGCCATTGCAGATCGCTCTCTCCTTCCCAAAAAAGACCCCTTGCGACTCCGTGATAATGATGAAAGCCTGAAAACCCCCGGCAGGTGATGTCATTCTTCTTTTAGGGGATCTAATTGCTGAACGCTTCGTAATCCCTTGGTAAAGTCAGGTGACGCTATCTAACTACCTATTGTATAGAAGCTCTGTAGGATATTATAGTGACTACTGACATGACGAAGAAACCAGTGAGAACTTGCCCTCGTAAGACAGTGGTAGTGCGTGTCACTCGTAATGACAAGTTCGTCTGTTCGATCCAGGCCGCGGGCACTCAGCCACAATTGGTGTTCTTTTGCTTTTTTAGCCATGGACCGAATGCACCGTCCCATTAATTGTGTGCTGGTCGGGTGAATGGATGTAGGGTCTTCAGAGGATTCATGCATGCTTCAAGATCCAGAGTCTGCCTACGTCATCTTTTTTAATGGTGGAACACTTGCGCCTTCGCAATAGTTTCAACCTGTCAACCTGCCCGCCCAAGGATATCTGTCTCGAGAACACCTTTCTGTCTCAGGACGTCTGACGTGTCCGAATTGAGGCGCATTCCTCTTACTTGTACTCTGTAACCATGTGTGTGTGTGCGTGTGTGTGTGTGTGTTAATATGCATCACGACGCGAAGCGATCTTGTTCCTTTTCCCCGACAACCCAGGCTTGAGATGCTATTCCCCGAATCAGAGCGCATGAGGCAGTGTTACTACTAAATTTGTTGCTCGGGTTTCACGGTGGAGCAGCATGCACCCTCCCATCCATGGTCCGTCGTCACGAACTCGTTCGCAGGGATTGCCCAGACAATTGTTTCGAATGATTCGACGATGCGGGCGTAAGGCAAGTGGGAGGAGGCACCGTCAAGCAGACCACGAATGCCCGAGGCGTAGGCGGCGCCACCTCTGACACCTGATGCAAGAACCGAGGTGCGATTGACGCTGCGACTCTCGGCGTCCTGATGTGCCGCGACGCCCCATGACAGCATCCGATCACACGTTGCAAATGGCCGAACTTGCAAGATCAATTCCAACTCAGGTGGTAGCCGAGTCTGGCCGCAATGACTTTGTGGAAACGAATGACCCGCCATACCTGTAGTACTTCATGTACACGTAAGTAGATGGGCACTTTGATCTTGTATGTGTGTAGACTGCGATCTCCAATGAGGCAGCTTGAGGATGCCCTCATCTACTGTTCATCTGTCTGGAACATGCAAAAGCTCGGAACGTGTCGCCTCTAATAAAGTGGCTGGCGCCGTCAAATTCATTCCGACGTGGGGGCCTGCTGCCTCGCGCCAGAGAGAAAATCAAGTATTTCGTAAAGTGCTTCCCCTCAGCATTGGACATTGTGGCTTAGGAGGGGACAATGGCGCCGGGGCCGGATTAGGGCCAGGCTGAGGGCCTACGCACTCGGAGAACCCTCGCTATGACGCTGACAGATAATCGCGCTTGCTATGGAAAAGAGAGTTCGAGCCATCGTAATGGATAGATCGACGGCCAGATCATACCTCGACTTGGCGGGAATAGCCTCATGCCGCCAAGCAACACCGCTCGGCCGCATCAGACCACGAGGAGCTATCGATGCGATTCAGTTGCCGTGAGCGGTAGTGGAGCCGGGTGGGACACAATTTGGTGAGAGTGGTGGTTGCGTGAAATTTGCAGCATGAAGCAGGGCCGTGAGTGGGAGGTAATTTAAAGGGAAGAGAGAGAGAGGACAATGGCCAACGCCGGACCCGAGGTCCTGTGGCTTTGTGCGCGACGGATCAGCCTATGGGCCGTGCGACAGAGACTCTCATTGGTCTCGTATTGACAGATTCCATTAACAGATGGAGGAACGACGCGCGAACGCTACCCCGTATGGAGGAGTAATAGCGGGAGATATCGAGGGACCAGTATTGAATGGCAGTCGTCGATGCATTCCAGCCCGTTCGCAATCATCCCGTGATTTGGCTTGTCTGAAATCTGTTCGTCTGATTCGCTGCAGAGCGGCCTCGAGTTCACCAGATAGCCCCTTGCCGGTAAGGCGCGAAGCGCACCGGCGCGCCGTGTCGCAGTACTCTGTAACCACAATCATCACGGTAATCGGAGCTACGGGCAGGGAGATGCTGCTTGCATCTGGGGTGATCACAGCGGTGTAAGTCGTACGGGTACGAGTGATGGGGAGTCAATGTTTCCACAGCGCGGCTGCATCAATATCATATGCCTTGCAATGATGTTTAATGCAAGGGCGCCAGATGACGGGAGCACCGTTGCAGGAGACTTTTGCTGTTTGCGGAGGCCAGCAGACGACAACACACCCGATTTGGATATTGTTTCGCGATAGTCCCATCTCGAGCCAAGGTCGCCGGCGCCCCCCCCCCCCCCTCCGGCCAGATGACAGGCTCGGCAGCGAGGGAGAATGGGATCAGCCGTTGTAGATTCTCAGTGGCTGCATTGATCATTGCTTCTTTGAAGAGTCCATGGCATCCTCCCCTTTTCAATGGCTGCACTGCTTGATCGGAGAGATTGCAGTTGCCCCAGGATCGGCAGCGCGCATTGAACAAAGGCGGCGCATCACGTGCGCATGGCGTAAAGATCAGAAGTCAAGCGATGCCTACAAGCCAGAAACGCGGGTGTTGTGGTTTGTTGTCTCATCAAAACGCTGTCAATAGGAGGCCGGTCGTGATCAAACTGTCAATCTGAGACGCGATGTCTGCAGCAGGATTAGCGCCATGAGGACTCAAGTATCCGGCCAATCAACTGTTTTAGGTTCTTCCTGTCGGGACCCGCCCGCGCTTCGATTCCGTCTGTAGCACAAAGAGGAGGTGAGGGCGGCGTAGCAGTAATATCCAGTCGCGGAAGCAAGGACTCCGTACTACTGACAGCTTCGTGCCTGCCCTGTCCTTTCCTCAGCATGAGGCAATCATGCTTGGGCGATGGATGAGGCAGCAAGGAAATGGCCAGCCTAAGTAGGGGACCGTCAACCAATCGTGTCGTTGACGTTCAATCAGACTCGCCGCTGTACAATGACTCGCTTGAAAAGGGCCGTGCTATGCTTGTACTTGAACTGTTACGATGGATGAACAATCCCACCTCTCTCTTTATCCGGGGTCCGTGGGATGATCGCAACTGTTGCAGCTTAGCGACGTCAAGGTCAACTTGGTCCCGAAGCCATCTCTGGGTCTTAGGGGCAGAATCTCGTCGGGCGGCAAATGCAGCCATTGCCCGCAGGCACTCTTCGTCGTCATTGGACCGCACTAGTGAAGGGCAGCATGAGTACAGAAAGTAAGGTATGGAGAACGAGAGAATGCGCTGGCTTTGTCTTACTGGCTGGGGTGCTGCTCCTCCCCCCCCTACCCTCCAAGACGCCCACCATGGAACACACACGCCCCTGGGCCCTGCCCCCAGCCTGTGCCAGCCTTTTGCTTTATTGCAGCCCCAATCCAGTCCATTAACGTCAAGCCGCATTGAGTTCTGCGCGCCTCCCCCACCTGTTATACCTCCCAGGCAACCCCCCGAACCGTTTTCCCCTTCCCAAATTCTCATCACGCATTTCATATCGAGCTTCAATAATTCGACGAAGCAACCGTCGAGCCCAATACAGACCAACTCCGACCGCCTGCCTCACGATACATTCCTCTTCGCCGATGATTCGCCTGACAACAAACGCATGAACTATTTATTCAAAAGTGAAGAGAGGACGACAAGAAGAGCCTCACATCGTCAACTCTGTCGCTCGTCCTCGATCGGAACTCCCTCACGTCAGATCTAACCTTTTCTCACGACTTCCCTCGCGCCAGCCTATTGAAGCAAGCTACGCTACGTCAGCTTTAACTGTCCGAGCAAATTACGGCCGTTTTGACCGCACATTCCTTATTCTTCTCTTTGTGCGCGGGCGTTCTCTTCGAAGGGGGCGCTCTCCCATTGTCTTGTCGAGCAAGCTTGTGGTCGCGACGCCCAGAGAGCTGCCACATTGCTTCTCGTCACCATGGGCTCGACCGATTTTGGGAAATTCAACGTGAGTCTTGGTTAGAAGAGCCATTGGACAATTTTGGTTTCGCTAACGCATTGGGAAACAGGATTTTTGCAGGGACTCTACTTTACCTGTTTGCAATGTTTGTTTTCGTCTGAGCAGTCCCTCTATTCGAGAATTTTTTGTGATGAGACTAACATATTTGCGCGTCATAGCTCTTTTCTGGTCCCGAACACACACAAAATGGACCCTGGGGCGGGTGTGAGCTTCGAGGGATCCCGCTCAGCGGAGATCGGTATCTCGGCAATCTAGGATCAATAATACTTTGCGGCGCTGCCATTGCGACCTCTGTTGTTCTACTACTTCGATCCGAAAGAAAGCGAGCCGCCGTTGGAAGACGGTAAGAACCCCGCGACTCATTAATCCATGCGGCATCAGAGACTGACATTGTGCCCCGAAAAAATAAAGTGAAATGCAATTGTTTCTCATCGGTTACATTCTTGTGAGCATATGTGAAATATTCTCAGTGGGCGAATTTCCCCTGCATGCGACGGCTCGCGTGGTATGAAGGCACTCACTCCCGCACGCCGTGCGACCTCTGTGTTCTTGTATACTAAATGCTCCTTCTAGGCCTTCAGCGCTGTTCATATCGGTCTGATAGTTGCGACTACGTGGATTTTGATGTTGAACGCTGTCATCGGCTACCAACTGATTGATGACGGCACGCCGTTGTCAATCAGTCTTGTGCTCGTGTCCGCCGCCGCCCTTCTGATTGGCACGGGCTATATCGGTTTGGACACCGGACTTCAATGGACGACATTCTGGAATAGCAGCTACGAGACGCCAAACAGGAACATTGCGCTGTACGTGTTGTACCAGCTCATTCCCCTCATCTTCCTTGTCGCTTTCTTCGTCTTGGAAGCAATCCTCGTCCTCCGCATTCTTGGGGAGATTCGACCTATGATGTATCTCGGGGCGGCCGCCTTACTATTCGCGATCGGACAGGTCTTCAACTACGCCATCAGCAAATACATATGCGACGGCACGAGCGGAAAAATTGACGGGGCCTTATTCGAGACTTTGTTCACGCTCTTGTCTGTTGTAACCGTCTGGATATTCTGGTCGAGTATCACTGAGGACGACTGGCCAATGCAGACAACCGCCACATACGACTGACGAAACGGCGATCCTGTGGCTCTGCTCTCGTAGGCAAACTTCTTGAACGGGAACCGGCGTTTGGAGGTGAACGCACTTCTTATCTTTCGTGTCCACATGCTTGAAATGTCGGATGACATGCACATTTTGTTTCAATTTTTGTTGTTGTTTCTTGGATCACATACAAGTTGCGACTCAGAAACCTCTGAGTCTGCGGCGAGAGCCTGACTGCTGTTGGCTAGGATTTTGCATGCATACAAGGATGCACAGGGCGCAGAACTCCGTGACACGCCACGTCCTGCGTAGGACTTCTTTGCAAATGGACGTCGATACATGGCCATCGATCGAAAGGCGAAGGAGGAAAGTGGCAAGAGTTGGATGCATCAAACTTTTCTGTTTGAGTGTGTATGGAGGGCACTCGGGCCAAGAAAGGCTAATTGTTAGATACGATCGTCTTAGTATACCCCTGTAGCGAGTTGACTTTCTAAGGAACCAAATATGCGACACTTGAATATACAAACTACTCACTGTTTTGAGACAAACACAGACAAACAATCGGCCCGTGTCTTTTCTTTCTTTCTCTTCCTCTTTCTCTTTCTCTTTCTCTCCCCATCTTCTCTTTATCAACTTCTGAAAAAAAAAAAAATCTTCCTCGCCTTGGGTTGGGGCTTTGGCCGGTAATTAGCGAAATTCTGTGAGGCCGAAGCAATCCCTCGCTTGACCAGTGGGGCGAGCTGGCTTGCCAACTTTGGTGGAGATGGCAAGGCTGTGACGGTGATGGCTCAGAAACGTGCCTTTCTTGCACTTGACAACATCGATCATTCCTGCCGTTTCCGGCTGCGGCGACGATTTGACAGCTGCAATACTAGGACCTTGTTGCTTCCCTCATCATGGGTGACTCCGATGGCGAATTCATCGTCGACGATCTGTCTGACGACGAGCTAGTCGATCATCAAGTCACAGATGATGAGGGACGACCGTCGCAGCACAACAAATCTTCTTCGCGACCTCGAAAACGGAAAAGAGAGCGAACTAGTGCACGAGCTTGGGAACAGTCGAAACGAACTTGGGAGACGAATCTCCCCGAGGAAGATCAGGATGGCATGCTCAATCTCACGTTGCTGGAAGCAGAGAAACGGCGGCGGTTGATGCGTGATACGACACCATTGCAACGAGGCATCATTCGTCATCTGATCCTGGTATTGGACATGTCCTTTGCCATGGCGGAAAAAGACCTGCTGCCCACTCGCTACAGATTGACCATCAGCTGCGCGGTGGCTTTCGTCAAAGAATACTTCGAGCAAAATCCCATCTCGCAACTGGGAATTATCGGCATGCGGGACGGAGTTGCCGTCCGCGTTAGCGACCTGAGCGGTAATCCAGCAGAACACGTTGAGCGTCTCAAGAGCATAGAGGGACAGGATCCCCAGGGAAACCCCAGCCTGCAGAACGCACTCGAAATGTGTCGCGGTGCCCTTTTGTGAGTGAGTCTGCTGGGAGTGCTGGGCCACTGAGTCTTCAAAGAGTCGGGCTTCGGACGAGGCCGCAAGGAAGGGGGGGGCGCTGATAGGAGAACGGCTCCGCGGTACAACAAGAAAGACTAACCATGCTTGTTGGGCAGTCACGCGCCGTCTCATGGAACCCGCGAGGTTTTCATCATCTACGGCGCCCTTCTGTCGAGTGATCCCGGCGACATTCATGAGACCATAGACAGCCTCATCTCCGATCGCATACGTGTTTCTATTGTCGGCCTATCCGCCCATCTTGCTATCTGCGCCGACCTGTGCTCTAGGACGAACGCCGGCGATGCCTCCCACTACGGCATAGCCATGGACGAGGTCCACTTCAGAGAATTATTCATGGCTGCCACGATGCCGCCAGTGACCAGAACCATCGAGCAGAGTACAGCAAGCTTATTGATGATGGGCTTTCCCTCCCGAACTCTGGCACCTGGAGGAGCCATCAGTCTTTGCGCGTGTCACAGCAAACCGATTAGGGAGGGATATGCCTGCACAAGATGCTCAGCCCGCGTCTGTCGGCTGCCCTCGGAGTGTCCAGCCTGCGGGCTTACGCTCATTCTGTCTACACACTTGGCGCGCTCTTATCATCACCTCTTCCCGCTGCGTAACTGGGTTGAGGTTTCCTGGGTCGAGGCTGCGCGATCAGCAGCCTGCTTCTCGTGTCTCAGTCCGTTCCCGGAAGTGCCCAAGGGAAAATCTGCTACAGCTGACGGCAAGACCAAGGATTCGTCAAAATCTCGTCCCGCGAAGGTGAACGGTGTAAGTGAGAGCGGGCGATATGCTTGTGAAGTATGCGGAAGCCATTTCTGCATCGATTGCGACGCATTCGCGCACCAAATCATACACAACTGTCCAGGTTGCCAAAGCAATGCGCCCCCCGAGGAATCTGCTGTTACTACTACCAACGGGAATGGGCAAGTGCATGCGAATGGAGGGATGGAAGTGAATACGTGAGCGTCAGACGACGAGAAGATTACCAGCGTATGCATACGTGAAGCTTTCCGGTACATATCACCAGCATGATAGACGGAGTTGACAAAATTCGTTTTTGGGGAAACGTCATGTCAAATGGTGCGAATCATTGGTATTGTTGCCTCTTTCCCCCCATTTGTGTAGAGACGGGGGACATTTGACTGATATGATAGAAATACACAGGAACACGACTCTCGCTCTGCTAGAGTTGGACGGATAGAGACTTCGCCATGCAAGAAAATCAATGCCTTCTACTCGACCCCTTGCCATCATAAACAGGAACCAAAGGAGAGGAGGTGAAGGGTAACGAAACATCGAAGGAGGAGGAAAGGAAACAGCCGACTATAGGTTGCCGCGCTCGGCTTGTTCCCGCTCAATAGCTTCGAACAGGCTCTTGAAGTTGCCTGCACCAAAACCCTCAAACTCGTTGCGCTGGATAATCTCGATGAAGACGGTAGGACGATCCAGCAGGGGCTTGGTGAATAGCTGAAGCAGGTAGCCGCCCTCGTCGTAGTCGATGAGGATGTTGAGACGCTGGATTGTGTCAAGGTCTTCTCTGAGCTCCCAATTCCGTTTCTCTGTCTTCAGCCGCAGGCGAATGGCGTCATAGTACGTCGTGGGCACATTGATAAACTCGACGCCGCGGGCGCGCAAAGCTGAGACGGCATCGATAATGTTGGTGGTCAGAAGGGCGATGTGCTGGACACCGGGACCCGAATTGAAAGTCACGAACTCTTCTATCTGCGACTTTTTCTTGCCGGCAGCCGGCTCGTTGATGGGCATCTTGACCAGGTTGTTGGGCGAGGCCATGACAATGGACGAAAGCGCACTGAACTCGGTGCAAATCTGCTTGTCGTCAACAGACCAGAATCGATGAAAAGACAGGCACTGCTCGTAAAACGCGCACGCCGACACCATCTCGTTCCAATCCTGGTTACCCACGCAGTGATCGATGCGGGCAAGTTTGACATCGGGCAACACTACCGACGCCGTTGACTGCTTGCCCTGGCGGAATCCGGGAAGGAATGGGCCCGTGTAGTCGCCGCGGTTGATGAGAGTGTGCGTGGTGTCGCCGTAGGTGCAAATGATGGCTGTGGTGACGCTTCCGTGCTCTGGATCGTCGATGCGCCTCGGAGGTTGGACGGCAATGGCGCCTTCCTTGACGGCTTTGTTGTACACGCCTTCTACATCGTCGACTTCGAATGCTACGTCCTTGACGGCATCGCCGTGCTTCATGAGATGCGCGTACATATCGTCGAGAAGTCTCTTGTCCTCGGGTGTGATGGGCTCGTCGGCCGGCAAGTGATGTGGCGACCGCAGCGGTGATGTGAAGACGAAGAGTACTTGATTGTTGCTGACGGCGTATGAGGCAAAGTACCGGCTCCCCGTCTCTAGGCCCCGATATGCGTGATGTTTGAAGCCAAATAGATTGACGTAGTAGGCTGCTGCTTGCTTGGCGTTGCCCACCCACCAAGTTACATGGTCGTAGCCGGTGAAGTTGCCAGCTGCCGGTGACGAGGTGACACCCGAGTCTACGGGACGATGCTCTGGCGATACTGCCGAGGGTGCCATGGCGAAAAGTCAAAGACGATGATGACGTAGTCGAGATGGATGTGTTATAATGGTTGTTGATGACCTCTTAGGGGGGCGTGGCTATACGGTCTCCTTGTATTACTATACTCGTTGACTCGATGTTGTCACCTTGGGCTCAGAGGTGATCGTACGCGGTAGTTTCGGTGATGAGAAGGATGAAAGGGAATGAAGATTCAGCGCAGCATGCCAGAAAAGGCGAGTATACTCAGCAGGTAGACATGTGGGATTGCTGGATTTATGAAACCCGCGGGCACTGGACAAGCACACAGAAACCACAACAAATAGATATGGCCACACCAGAGCACCGTTCCTGCCGTCATTGGGCCAGGCAATGCGCAGCAAACCCGGAAAGGCTCCGCATATGGCATCTCGCGGTCCAAAACAAAGGGGGGGGGGCAACAGGTTTCACTGTTATCGAGCGAGGCCGTGAGCCGACCGATGCGGCCCCTCCATGGCCGTAGAGCCGTGTTCATTCCCGCGCGGAATCAGACCCGTCGTGGTCGGCCGTTGAGGCTAGCGAACCGAGGAAAGCCGAAGGTGGCCGGCTCTGCCCCACACCTCCATAAGTCTCGATATTGGCCAAGTCGGACGGTGCCTGTTTTGCGCGCGACCACTTCCAGAGAGGTGGCGTAATGAGCACGGTTGGCGGTTGTCGCTGGCAAGCTGCGTGATTTGCGTCGTTCAACTGGCGGCAGGAATTCGCGTGAGGTTCCAGCTGCGATCGCCGCGAGGTTCGCCGTGGCTATGGCGTTTGTCAATAGCCTCAGCACCAGAGACGTCAATGTCCTTGAAAAGATCAAAGACCCCGACTTCAACCCTGCGGCCGGCGTCACGACTGACGAGTCGTTGCCTCGAGATCCTCACGTAACCGACACGGCTGAATACGAAGCAATCGTCGCACGCGAGCGCGCCATCATCCAGCGCATCCAACTGATCGAAACACAATTCAATGAGTCGCAATCACAAGATGCAAACGAAAAGGCCATTGATGCCTACAAGGAGTGTCTTGCTCAGCTAGATGCCTTGATATCGGATCTTCCAGACTACGCCAGCGCCAGAAACAACCGAGCGCAGATCATGAGGCGGCTATACGGAGACGCTATGCTGCTGGACATCAACACCATCGTTCCCCTTCCGCTGGTCGAGCAGCCTGATGCCGCTGAGAGAAAGGCCGCGGCGATGCGTACACTTCAGGATTTGGACATGTCCATTTCACTGCTGTCTCCCCCCACACCAACTGCTGCCGTCTCGCCGCAAGCTGCGCGCACGCTCTCCATGGCCTACACGCAACGCGCTGCCATCTACCTTCGAACCTCCAAGCTGCTATCAGATCGGCGGCTAGATATCGACGCCGGCCGGAACGAGGCACACTGGATACGAGAGGACTTCGAGCAGGCCGCTTCCCACGACCTGGCAAATGGCGGGCGCTGCGGCAACCAGATTGCCAAAAGCCTCGCCGTGAGCGTGAACCCAACAGCAAAGCTCTGTGGTCAAATCGTCCGCGAGGCCATGAAGAAGGAATACGGTCCGTCGTTTGACAGCTGAAATGGGAGGAGACTAAGAATCACACCGACTCGGATATCAGGGCTTTGTTCGCTGCGAAGGAGTATAAATGGTCGTTTACAGGCGTTTGGGTCGGCAGAGACAGCTTGATATACGGTTCAATCAGCATTTCTGGACATGCCGATGCGTCTAAAGCAAACATATAGTGTTAGTGCATGTGCTACAATGATCTGACACGTCTCGTCGCAACACACCTCGATCCACGGTCAAGTGTTTGCTGGAAGCTGTACCCCTTGGCCTTTTCCTCGCGATTGATGCGCATAGCCGCTGCAGACACGCCGATGAAGACGGCGAAAATGGGATCAGCAACTCGCGAGATAATGTACGTCGTAGCAGCCATTTTCACGTCGTTCTAGCCAAGAGCATTATTGGCACTTGATCCAAGGCAAAAGCTGCAATTGACCCAGCCGCTCCACCTCACTATGGGAAAGGTCACGTGGCCTACGTACTCTACAAAAACCACCATGCATCAGTCCCTCTCCATTGCTAGCAGCGCGCTGGTCAATCACGTGGCATCATCCTTGGTGGCTCGCTTGCCCCAAAACCCACAAAAATAACCGCCCCGAATTTTGCACAGCAATAATTTCGGCGACGGAGCGAAGACGACGGCGACAGACAACCTCTTCAACCTCGCCCCCCCCCCTTCCCGCCTATCCACCACCACAAGCAGGGCAGAATGAAGTTCCTCAAGGTTGGCCGAGTCGCCATCATCACGCACGGCAGATATGCCGGCAAGAAGGTACGATGTACAACTCCTCAAAAAGACAGAACAATCGGTGCCGCGGCGCAGGCGGCAGTTGATACGACTGCGAGAAACATCAGATCCCGAAATGAATACCGTTTGAAGACGGTCGTACATGAATGACTCAATTGGGAGAGTTGAGGGACAGAAGGTGCAGGTTGAGGTTGGAAAGACAGCAAAGACTGACACCATTTCTCAACGCCACAGGTCGTCATCATTCAGCCCGTCGACAGCGGCAACAAAGCCCACCCCTTCGGCCATGCCGTCGTCGCCGGCATCGAGCGCTACCCCTCAAAGATCACGCGCCGCATGTCCAAGGCACGCCAGGAGAAGCGGTCCAAGATCAAGCCCTTCATCAAGGTCATCAACTACAACCACCTGATGCCTACGCGATACACCCTCGAGCTCGAAGGCCTCAAGGGCGCTATTTCAGGCGAGACTTTCAAAGAAGTTACGCAGCGTGAGGACGCCAAGAAGACGGTCAAGAAGGTTCTGGAAGAGCGATACACGAGTGGCAAGAACCGATGGTTCTTCACTCCCCTGAGTATGTGTGCCGGAAGATGTGTATTGTCCTACTCTGCGACGGGGTCAGATGTGCTTGGTCTTTAATATGGTACTGACGTTGCTTTTTCTAGGATTTTAAATCGTTGAATAGATGGCGCGGATGAAGGATTGACTCGGAACCTGGGCGGTTGATTGGTGGGCTGCAGAGATTCTTGGTTGGCTCTTGATGTGGTCTACGATACATGGCACGGATGTGCTCTTTTATAAGTTCATGGAGATATAACACGAATCTTTGCCCCCAATGAGATCTCCTATTGTATGAGGGCAAGAATTGCCGGGTCATGATTTGACCGCGCAGTCGGCCGCAGGCCTCCCATTTGGCTGGACGGCTCGCTTGAGGTTGTAACGGTCAAATGCAGGGCTCGAAATTTGAATGTCATTATCGTGACAGATGAGAAACTTTCACTCCTAGCACTCCAGACATTCTCACGTGGTCTATATATAATCAACGCCGTCTAGAGTACATCAAATTAGACACCGTTTCATGATGCATTACCATGCATTCTCCGCCATCTGGTGCACCCGCGCCAGGTTGCTCCCACATTGCTCTATAAAGTATACACCAAGACCGTCATGGCCACCCGGGATTGCAGCCTCTCACCGGTCGAAAAGCTTATAAAGGTTATTGGGAAGCGTTTGTGCCAGAGAATGCAAGATCCGATAAAGAGTCGAAGGTTGTGGGGAAAAATGAAATACTCGGTAGCTCGTGAAGTGACAGAAACGAGACGAGATAAGGTGATGGTGATCAAATGAAAAGATAAAAAGAAAGGAATCGTCTAGTTGTTGCATTGAGGAGCGACCTTCCTTCAATGACCTATGTTTTCCTGTTCGTCTCGCTTGGACCTGACTAGCAAGATTCATCTGCTAAGCTGTGATCTTCCCTTATTGAGCGCCAGTCTTTCCCAGACGGCTAGTCACCTCATTTGTCAATTTGGTTGGGTCATAGGCATACGAGGGAGCCATAGATGTGAAGAGCGCAAAGAAAGCAAAGACGGAAAGGACGATTATGGAAAGCTTGCGCAGAACGGGCTTGCGGACACCAAAGTCGGCCCATTGTCGGCCGGCCTCGCCCATGTAGCCCTTCAACTGGTCGTAGCCAAGCTTATAGTAGACCATGCCTCCCAGAGCAACAGAGTACCCGAAGAATTGAAGTCCGCTCACGGGTGTGCCCCAGATCATCATAGAAGCGACAACGAGCATGATGTCCTTGAGAACACCGCAGAGCGTGAGCACGACAGCCGATGTCTTGCCAATCTAGACGCCGTCCTTAGCCACTTGCCTGGTAAATGTGTGTCAAGCAAATCTGGTCCAATAGAAGGAAGTCTTACCAAGAAGACAACGGAGACGTTAAGCATAAAGGCGCACAGGCCGTTGAGGAAAAATGTGAAAAGTCCGACATGATAAACCTCGGCCATCGAAGCCCTGGGCACTTCCCAGACCAAAGCGACGACACCATTCATGACAGCACAGATGGGAGCAAAGTAATACAAGGAGACGAGCGGATCCATCTTGAAGTCAGCAGAGCTCAAAAGTCGTTGCACCATGGTAAGGCGTAGCGCCTCAAAGATGACACCAGCGATCTGAAACAAGACTCCGACCAGAACGAAGTTGATTTCTCCAATCGAGGCAATGATGACGCCAACAACGATGGCTGACACGTTGAGGAACTGCCTCAGGTTGGGTTGGGACACCCCCAGCGTCCATCCGGCGATGAGGACCGCGACTGGCGTAGTGGCCTTGAGCATCTGAATGAAAGCGACCGACAAATAAAGGTAAGTGAGATTGCCGCAAATCAGACTCAGACTGAAAAAGATGCCGATGGGTACCACGGCGCGCATATAGACGCGGCCAGTCATCTTGACCGTCTTTCTACCGTCCAGGAGAGTCGTGAATCGAGCCATGAGCTGCGTGACCACGGTTGCAAAGGTTAAGTGATACGTAGTCAGGATGACGGGATAGCCTGGGACAAGAAAAGCGAAGACGCTTTCGTCAGTGTACTGAAGGACATTTTCCTGCATCGAAAAGACAAAACGCGAGCGCGAAGCACATACGGAAATTTAATGTATCCAAGACCCATTTGTTGAATAGAATAACGGACGAACTGAAGCCGATCCAGACACTGCGAATTGACAAAAGCACGGATTAGCTTCTCAATCACACAGCAATGTGCATGCATCCTTCCCCTCATTTGGAGAACCTTACGCGACGTAAAAGACCGGAGGCACAGCCAGTTTGGAGGACTGAGATTTCTCGAGTTGAGGGTTGACCGTGGGCAGGATGGGTTCTGCGCGAGGCACCTCGCCAGATACGCGTGACTTTTCTTCAGACATGGTGATCTTTGTCGATGAAGATGGTACTTCGATAATCGAGGGTGCTTGCTAGACGATATCGTAGGCGCAGAAGAAAAGAGAAATCGGCGCTGGAGCGGTCCAATAGACTTTTTATCCTGGACACGCGAACGAGCGGACGGACGGCCGTATTCTGAATGACGAGACACAGGCTCCGATAGGTTGAGTGCAGGGAAAGGGGGGGTAAACGGTAACCCCAGAAGGGGAAAAAAGGGGAGGGGGAGTGTGGACGCAAACGACCAGGTTATGTAATTGGCGAGGCCCGCGGTCAGAGAGTATCAAAAGTGAAAAAAAAGTTTGTGAAAAAGAAGGATGTTTATTCACGACCACGCAGGTGAGCGAATGCGTGGACGAGAAGAGAGCTGAGAGCTGACGAAACGACAGGACCAAAAGGGGATGCCAGGTAATTCTCGCTGGCTGAAGTGGTGGAGGGGAGAGACGAGAGAGAAAACGCAGGGTATAGAAGCTGTGCTGTGACGACGGAGGGGGGGCTAATTAAGAGGAGGGATAGAAAGTTGCCGTCTCTTTGAGCACACCCTCGAGCAAATTTGAACGTGGTGGAGGGGGTGTGGGCTTTGGCTGGGGCCATGCCGGACGCTGGCTGGGCGTGGTTTGGGAAGGAGTTGCCCATGTCTGCATGCACATGCAATTGTTCAAAAGGAGAAAACCAAAAGGCCAGAAACATTAATGGACGGCTATCGACTTTTTCGAGACGTGCAGAAGATAAGAATGCGTCCACCATCGTGCGTCCACGTCCATGAAGGTGTCCGCGTCGCGTTTTTGCCGGAAGGCAGGCCTACCAGCTACTTAGTACGTACGTACCTGTAATTAACCGTGGCCGCTTGCACGGATAGGATTCCGGAGTACGGAGTATGTACTGCGTACCCCGCCCACAATAACGATGCCGATAACATGCTTTTTGATCCCGTTCCAAATTTCTTGCTTCTTTGCATCTGCTCATGGTGGCTTGGGGATGCCTTCTTGAGTTCT
The DNA here is from genome assembly GCA_030787035.1 of Aschersonia sp. MBC 877. NCBI lineage: Eukaryota > Fungi > Ascomycota > Sordariomycetes > Hypocreales > Clavicipitaceae > Aschersonia > Aschersonia sp. MBC 877. Next base: position 91,394 of record JARJUA010000197.1, read on the forward strand.
GATGGATGGTCATTCCGTATGTAGGTTGCCACATGGATTTCGAACGGGCTGTTGGCGACAGGTCCAGACTCGCAATGTTTGGTGGTACAAGCCTGACTTGATGGACCACCGGATGAAAAGGGAGGGGTCGCTCACAGCGCGAGCGCGTCCGGACACTAGCGATTGACGGCCCGTTGCAATTGTGTGCAACAACGCAGCAAACTCTCGTGTCGGTTGGCCGCATTTGACAGCCGAAATGGTGAGATCAACGCCAGGGGTGGCAGGAGAGGTGAGCCGAAGGAGTAAACTCCAGCGTGCATATTCCCGCTGCACAGCACAATACCAGGCAGATCGCCCCATTCCAATGTTTCCGAGTTTCCAGTGGCGGGAAGAGGGGCGAGGGGCTAGGGGTGCGGGGCGAAGCCGCTAGGAGAGCGACCGGCAAGGCACAGCAAGGGCTGATAGGCCTTCCAGGTTCAGGCATGCAGCTCGTCGCTGGATGCCAGTGACGCGCCCCTATCAGACATCAGCACCTCGCCCACCTAGCGACACGGACTCATTGGACGCCACCCTTTTGATAAGGCACGAATCGCCTGAGATCGTCGAGCTTCTTTCCCAGTTGAGACGGTGACTCTAAGCTTCTGACGTCGTCAGATTATCAAGACAACCATCAATCGAAGACAATAATGGTCGCAAAACGGCCGGGTTTTCTGCACGAACCTGCAGGGCTATCAAACTCTTGCATCCCTCTAGACCGCCGCTACTAATTGTCTTGCTGGTCGCCGAATGCATCAGAAAGAGAAGAGACGCCACATGGCGGCTCACAAGGATGAAGGACTCTCAGAATTTTATTTCCTTGTTACCGGCTCTTCACTGCTCTGTGATCCTTGTCGTGCCGGCATGATCTGCATCACACCCGTTACACAGGCCACTACTATTCGCAAGCCCTCGGCACATGGAAAGAAGCCGGGTGCAGACGTTTTTGGAGGCCCTGCCGTCTTATCGCAGGCCTGCTCCGTATTACTTCGTGATTGTGATAGAAAACTCCGTGTTTTGTGACCCTGCAGAGCGTCAGTTAGTGCCTTGCCCCCCATCCTTTGTTTCAATAGCATAATAGCACAGCATCAATGACGAGAGCAATCTGCATGCTTTGTGGGCGAAGCCTGACCTCTCTGCACGCATCGAGTGATTGCAAGGAATGCGACGAGTTGCCAGCGATATGGTGCAAGCCGCTCGAAAGAATTGATAGTGCTATACACATTTACGGAGCACACACACATGCATGTACTCTGTACTTCCAAATTGATTAGATGGTACTCCGTACAAGGGCCTGCCCAGCCTGGGGTACCACCAGCAAAAGCTTGATCATGAGCATAAAATCCGACCCATGTCATCATCCCTTCTCGTCCGTCCGTAGTTGAGCCTAGCTGCTCTGTCGCGCCTGGTAGCATTTTGAAAACTCGTGGTGCCGAGACGGATTTGAGGGGCTTGTCGAACAGACCGAAACCGCTTCGCGGTCCACGAGGAGAGAAATGCACGATTGACTTCACTCTACGGAGCGCTGGCTTTGAAACCATCTGGTTTCAGACACCGACAAGAAGGATTCCCGCTTCCAGCTCCTGGTCGCTCTGTGTCACAGCCTGTTCAACGTGGCCACATTGCCCGTCATGACTTCTCCCTTTACGCGTCTGACGAGAAGTGACTTGCTGCATCTCAACGGGGCGCACGCGATGGACAAAAGAGAGTCCAGCTGCCCCAGCAATTGCTCGAACTTTTTGTACTAGCTCTTCTATCGAAAAACCCCGAGCAGCTGTCACATTGCGTCTTGTCATTTTCTTTTCATCCTGCTTGTCGCCTCTTTTCGGGAGTCTACGACTCATCACTAGGCAAACACTGTGGTGTGCGGAATAGACGGCAGGGAAGACGGAACACTGCATGTGCCTACTTCACAAAGTAGTTCTTTTACCTTGCGTGGGTGATGAAGCGCCGGGGCTTTGCGCCACGCAGCTCATGATCGAGTCTCTACCGTGACGAATGTCGTGCTCCGCAAGGTTTACTCCGTAGACTGAGGGAAAATGTGAAGAGAATCCGCAAATCCCTCACCACACTGCTCCATGGGGAAGTGTCGATCCCGTGGATCTGCCACTTTTCGTCCCGTTTCAGACTTTCCATGTATGCGAACTGTCCCCGGCAGATGATAGTCGCAGATGCCGTGCACACGCCACGGTGTCTATTTCCGCTTATGTCGTTGATGAATCTTGCAGGAAAATTTGCCATCAAATTGCCGTGAAGGTAATTTTAGTTTTTCGCTCATCTTCGCCTCCCAATGCCGAAAACAGCGCTGGGCATCAAGACTCTCTCGACGAGGCTTTGCATGGGTCGTCAATGTGACGCCACTGTGGCTTGTAATACGAAGCACAAGTCGTCAACGATTGGATTGGCTTATGACTTCAAGAAACGTGATGAATCCAGATATCTCGGCATAATTGTGGCATTGACTTCCGCCTCTTGATTCGCTCGCTTCTCAAAAATGATTTCGATTTCGGGGCCACTTATGGAGAAGAGATCATGGAGTCGGGATCCGTTGAATGCAACGCTAGCCACTCCGGTACAGCAGCCGTTTCTAATACATACATGCAGCGTACAGGTGTGTGCGCCTCTGAATGTACTCCGTACTGAACATAAATTCAGGTATTTTCTCTGACACGGCAAGCGCCGAGGGTTGTTGGGCAGAGATAAAGGGACTCGACTCACAAAGAAGGCAAAAAAGGGGGGGGGAGGGGCAGGGGAGGAGGGAGATGGGGCAGACGACAGCTTTACCAGCACATCTTCGGGTGTGGGTCGCACGGGAGCCGCAAGCTGCTTGTGAACGGTACCAGGCCGTGATCGCAATGCGCATAGCACTTCCCCTCTCAGCATGAACAATTGCTCTCGATCTATTTCCTACCCGCGGCCCGCTGCGGTGGGTTCCATGCAATTAATCTATCGTCTTCTGGCTGGCCCGTCGGGGGCCACGGGGCGAGATTACCAGCGACCATCACAAGTTCGCAACACTGACCCTGGTCCAATCATTTTGGACTCGCTGGCGCACGCAGCCATTGAGTGGACAATCAAGGAAATGACCAACATCCGGGACATCCAGGAATTAAATTAGGGAGCCAGAACGTGCCACAACCGTCCTCAAGTCAACGCACGTTGTCTTCGCCCTTCTCCTGTGTGAGGTCACAACATCGCTAACAACGCGACCAATTGGGACCGTGTTTTTATTGTGCAAACTATGGCGGGCATTGTCTCAAGAAGTATGAGTTGATTTGCCATTTGCTCCAACTTATGAGTCGACGTAGCGCCTAATGATGCGTGCCAACGCAACGATTAACTCACGCCCCCTTCCCCGGAAAACACCATTGAGACAGGACTGGAGAGGCCTGATCATCGAGATTCGGCTTGCTTACTCGGCGAGCGACTCCCTGATGATGTCGTGCTAATAGTGGCCGAGGACTTTATGGGAAAAAAAGGGGCAAGAGAACCTGACCCGAATATGAGACCTGCCACGGTTGCCGGCTGCTGCATGAGCCCTTGTCCGGCTCAATACTGGTTGGAACGTGGCCATTCTCATCGAGCCAAATCGCTCGTGGCTTGCCCTTCTCGATAGGAGACGGGGGGAAAGGGGAATGGTGGCACTCCTGTTTGCTCGTTGATCCTGGTCCCAACCAACTCTGCCCGGAAAAAATCTCCTGCTCACTTTGAGCAC